>JAOVVO010000267.1:0-99007 GCA_028564675.1 Onchocerca lupi
ATTTTTTTTTTCATAAATAAAACCAAATTCAGTTTGAAATTCTAATTTCAATCCAGATTAAATTTTAATTTAAAAATAAGACAATTCGCTTAATAACTCTTAATATAATCATCCACTTTTTTCTGTTGTTTTTTTCTTTTTTTTTTAAATAAAAAATGATTTTTTTTCTGGAAGAAATTAGATCAATATGGAAATATGAATTGATTCAAGTGTTATTTGAATTTTTAACCAGAATTGCTGCATTTATAACAAACTTTTTTACGACAAAATATTTCTTATAATAAAATAAGTACAAATATACAATTACAACTTACGGCATCAGAATCATTATAATCAGGTTCTTCAGGTTGCCCGTCACCCATTCCATTTAAAATTAAATTGTCGAAATATATCATGCCTGCTTCGTAATTCATCATAGTCATCATTGCTATCATCATCATCATCATCATCGTTGTTATCGTCGTTAGATAGCGGCAATAATAGGAGTAACAGAAATTTCAATGTTAATTTTTTAATTATGTATATATGTCCACTAAAAAATTACACCATAAATTTCTAAGTTAGTTTAAAACAAGCTTAAAGAGGATTAGTGAAGGTACCCGCCTTACTTCTTCGATTTTCAATAAAATAAAAAATGAAATTTGTAGCAAATAGCTTAAATAATTTTCAAAATTATTATACCATAATAAAAGTGTTAGCTTTAACTTTATGCAAATTTTAGTATGAGAAATTTCTTTTTTTAACAAAGAAGTTGTTTTTTTTTTTTTATTAAAAAGTGAAAAACAAATTTAGCTATAGCAATAATATTAAACTTCTGGAACAATATGAAAGATTTGGGATGAAAAGTTATAGTTCAATTGATAGCATTTTTCTTCAAAATAAAAAAGAAAAAAAAAGTGGATTTCATCATATTGATCGCGGTCTTCCTATTCAATTCCGAAAATTTTAGAAACCATTGAAAATTATGCCGACATATTTTCTTTAAGTAATTAAAAAATATGGTACATCTAAATAGCAATAATTTTTTCCTTCGTTACTTATTGATAAATTAAATTCCGTAAAACTTTATTATAGAGCTTCATGAATGATTCGTCAGAATTATGTTGAATATTTCAAAATTTCGAAATTATGAAATATTTGACATTATCAGTTTTGATAAAAAAAAATAGTGATAGAAATATGAACTATTTATTGCAATTTTAATTTTTAATAAATTAATAGTAATAGAAACTTAGTGTTGCAAATTTTCATAACCTGCATTATTGTACAGTATGCAAGAGGAATATTTTAACTTGAAGAAGAAGAATAATCATTAGAAAATTCTTCGAGACTGCTCGTTTTTTTTTCTTTTTTTTTTCTTTGATTAACTTTCTATTTAATGGCATAATCCAAAATGCTCAAAATTATTGCAGGGAATAATTTTGCTAAAAAATTTAAATAAAATTCAGGTCAGAAGTTGCGAACAGAATCTCTCGTCCAAGATTCGAGAAGCAATATTCTTCTATCCGACCAATCATGAAGCGACGCGTTGGAGTTCAAGTAAGTTGATGTCAAGGGGGAGGAGTCCCGAAGGATTTAAAAGGCCAGATTCCAGGCTAGCAGTTCAGTTGAAACGACGCAGCCGAACAGTTCAGGACGATTGATTTGGAATATTTATTATTCGTTAATCCCTATTGTTTAAACGGGATATTTTGTTCAACATCGTATAAACTCAATAAAGACTATATTGTTGACTTAGAGAAATCACAACAACAAGAAGAATCAATCTCCAAATTACAAAGCAAATCAATTGAGAGGATCCTTCACCCAAAGTACAAAAAAAAAAGTTTGATTTTGTATTTAATCCGATGATAAGATTTAATTTTCGATGATAGCGATTGATAAGAATATAAAATTACTCTTAAGAAATCGATCAATTTGATTAAATATTCAATTTCGATTTTTCAGTTGTTATCATTGGTAGACATCGCATTAAAGCTGATTGCATTCTTCATCTAATATATATTTCTGTTTTAATTTACATTTATTTTGTTATAAAATTTAAAATCCTCTTTTTTACTTTCGCTTTCAATTTGAGAAAATAAATATATTTTGTGTTGCAATACCCATTAAAATAAAAAATATTTCAAAAAATTGGAATAAAAAAGTACTTTAAAATGTCTCTCATAATTTATCTAGTGGATCTTGAAGAAAATTTTCCTGTGAAATGAAAGTTGTAAGTCGAATTTGTATCATAAACTTTTTAAAAATAGACATGCATATAAATTATATTCTTAATTTATATCAATCAAAGACGAAAAATTTAAAAATTTTTTACTTTTGCATAAAATCTATCAGAATTACTTTTTGCTTCATTCGTTTCCACTATTTCATATTAAAAAACTGATTTGTTATAAATACATGCATATATGACTTTAATTTATGCTAATTTTTTGATGATTTTTTTTTTTTTAATATCGCTAACAACAAATGAAGCATTTTTCTGGATTAGTTCTTTTGAATTTATTGCTTGCAACTTTTCTGCCAACTTTTCCATTACAAATTATTGATGGCATCTATTTGGGATGTAAGTTTCATTAATTCTTTTTTTTTTTGCTGATAAATTTTGAGTAATTGAATTCTCTAAATTTAATGTTACAATTATTTCTAATGTATTATAATGTTATAAATTAGCTAAACAACGAATTATTTATATTTCAGTATGCCGAAGGGAATGTTTAGAACGTAATGAAAATCCTATTGTACGAGTACGAATATTCAAAGATAATTCAATAGTAGCTCGAGTTTGCTATAATATGACTAAACAAATGTCAAAATATCCGTTATTTAATCGTCTTTATTCAAACGATGAACTACAAAAAACTTTGGTAAAAGAAAAAGCTGAATCATTTTCCGCAATATACGTTTGTGATCGTGGAATAGGTGCATGGGAATTTTCTCAACAGGTACGCGTAATTAACAACTAATTTTTAATTGTGACATCGTAACGTTAATATTTATTCAAAAATCAAAAATTAATAGTACATAAATCAAAGTTTAAAGTAATATGATAAAAAAAAAAATTTATTAAGATTTGAATAGCATGGTGAAAAAAAAAAACAAAAAACAAAAAATACTTTAAAATTTAAAATATGATGGGACAAAAAAAAAAGGAAAATATCGAATTATTTAAATGTTGAATAAAATATTATTTAGCATTTTGATTAAATTATTGCAAAAACCATTAGACAACAATGAATAGCTTGGTTGAGCTTTTATCTTCATTTAATAAATTAGTAAATTCGATAGAAAATTAAATGGTAAAATATAATACCTAAAATCGGATAGATCAAAATTATTTGTTTTTACGAAAAAAAGATCTTACTATAGTCAATTTAATTTTAAACTAATCTTAAGTGAAATCTGAAAATTTTTATAGTTTATAAAATCACTGCATTTTTGCCCAAATGAACGAAGAAAAAAATATTTATGTTAAGTGAAATAATAATATTTCACATCCATTATCATATATATTATTAAACTAAATGGTAAAATAAAATAGCTAAAATCGGACGGGTCAAAATTATTTGTTTCTACTGAATAAAATCTTACTTTTTATATAGCATTTTTTTACGTCTTCGTGTTTTTCCGTAATTGTATTTATTGATGAAATTTTAAGATTAACAATTATTTGCTAAACTTCTACACATATAAATGATCATTTATAGCATCTGAAAAGTCAATATAAAACATCGAATGTCACATGTCCACAAGTTCAACACGTGTCAGATATACGATCATGTCCTATCATAAGTGGCCTTTAAATTCTACAATTCATTGCGATATTGGTCTGTTTCATAAATTAAACTTTTTTTTTCTACTGCTTTAATACTAAGTAAATATGTATTACATTATGAATATTTCGTTATAATTGGTAAAAACTTTGTCTGTCTTTTAACACTACTTACACATGATAATTATTTCTGTAAAAAATACAACAAATTTATGAAACAAAAATTTTAACAAATTTTTATTCTTAATTTTACAAAGAAATTTGGAGTTAGAAAATAATTTCATTTATGCTAATTTTGTAATTTCAGGAGCAAAATATTCATCGCAGTGATTGAAGAAACAGATTTGAAAACTTGGAAAAGATGTCTAAAATTCTATTATTATAATTTGAAATTTGAAAATAAAAATCTTGAATTATTTCATCATTGTAATGAATTATAGTAATAATTACATGACAACTTTTTTTTTTCTTTTCGTGCAAAATAAACATGAAATTGTTTTATTATTTGAGATGTTTGGAATGAAGATTAGAGTTTGAAAAGAGAAATGAAGGTATAAATAATATAAAATAAAATAATCTGTCAAAAATTTTAGTGCATTTCATTTAATTAGAAATAATAGTAATGGCTAAAAGATCACTTCTAATTTTTTTTTCAGATTTTTTATTTTAATTTTCATCTTAAATTAATGATATGATAAACAAAACGACAATTTTAGTTTTCATTTTAACACTTTTGAATGATTTTTTGATTGATAAGGGAGATAATAATGTTTATTTTATCATTAGCGATGTTATCTCCTGTATTTTTTTTATATTACTCATAAAGCAAAACTATTGTTCATTTTGAAACTTTTTTCTTCATAACTTTTATTCTGATCAAATTCTGTCATATGAAATTCTAATATGTTTTATGGATATCTTTTAAAAAAAGGACGAATTGAATGATAATATAGAGAAATCAAACCATTTATTTTACTTTGCATATTGTTTAGCGCTTATTTAAAGATGTTTATTCACCAGTAAAAATTTTAAATTTTAATTTCATAAAATCTTTTTACAATTCCCTTCACTCCTGAGTGACATAAATGTTATCTGTCAGCTGTTAAAATGGTTCTCTTTGATTCATCCGCTTGGTTGTTATCACTAATAATTTTTTTTTTTTTTTTTTCATTTACAATATATGCAATAATCGAATTGATTGTTTAATGCTTAAATTTCTCACAAAATTGTAAAATTCAAATTAGTTATGCAAAACTGGAATTTATTTTTTCCATTATTCAATACTTCATATCTTCTTTTTGTGAGAACTTTTAATTACTTGCAATTTCCATTTTTTTTAATGAAAAAAAAAAAAAAAAAAAGAATTTGCTCTAACAAATATAATAAAATAAACGATACCATATTCGTCTTTTTTGACAATTAAATTTTAACATGAAACTGAAGTATGAATAATGTTAGCTTTAATTTAGTTTCTTTTTTTAATTTAAAAAAAAATTTTCAGGAATTCCAATTTGAAAAAGAAGTGAAATTTTTTAACTGTGTTATAATGAAGCAAATAAAGTAGAAAATGATGGAATCAAATATTAATTTCTACCTACATCTGTCTGGAACATTAGAAATCTATAGAAAAACTTTGAAAAGGAAACTTTAAGACAGTAAAGGAAAAGCAAAAGTTCAAAAATATTTCAAAGAGCAGAAAATGAAGGATCAAAGCAAAAAATGACAATAATGTTACATCGTTGATTTCATTGTACTTCAGATGGAACACTAAAAATCTGCAGAAAAACTTCAAGATATTAACATTAGTAATGAAAAATATGAAAAGTAATAATTAATAGATTATCATTAGGTAAAATTGGGTCTTTCTGCTTTTTACCTTATCATATCATTTCCAATCCTTATCTCTTTGATCATTTAGCATCACTTTTATCATTTTTATCATGATCATCATTTAACATTATTTTTGAATCATCAAAATAACGATACTCTTAAAAATTGCAAGTATGAAAAAGATGTTGAAACTTTTGCCTTATATTCATAATTTTGTGAAAAGCCTTATCGAAAAAACTTTTTAAAATTCAATCGAAAAAAGTAAAAATGGTTGTAAATTTGGATAATAATATGTAACAATGGCTTTCGAATGAGAAATAATCAAAGCGAATGAAAGTTTTAAAGAAAATTTATGATCTCGGAATTTTCTAAGTTTTTGATTAAAAATATTTAAAAGAATTATTGAAATTTACTTCTTACGTAAATTGAATATTAAATAATCAGCTTTCTCAGTTTTAAAAAGGTATATAAAAACAAAATTGAACTATGCATTAGTCTGAAATGATCGAAAATAATTTATTTTATGTTAAGAACAAATTGACCTAATCACTGTTGGGGAATCAATTCGTAAAATAAACTGATGTTCTCTTGATAAACATGTATTATTAGATTGGAGCTTAAAAAGCTTAAATAGAAGATGAACAAAATTAGCGATAAATTTAATGAAAGATTGGTATAAATTATAGGATTAGAATCATTTATATTCATATTTCAATAATATAAATTTGAATTTTCAATTGTAAGCCATTATAATTATGTTATAAATAATCGCATAATTTTGACAATTTTAACTTTAAAAAAGTGTCACAGTTATTTTTTTCTTTTCTAATTATTAAATACGAAACAACAAATTAAATTAATGTTATCATAAAACTTTCAAATAATAACCAGAAAAAAAAAACAGATAACCGTATTTGCAATTTCGTTTCTGTTTGTATATTTTCGCAACAAAGGTTGGAAATTTTGAGAGTTAAAATTTTGATGAATAATATTTTATGAAACTTTTATGCTGGTTCATATGAACAAAGTGTTGATAAATTATCAACATTTTCCAAACTTAATTAATTATCAGTAGATAATATGCATTACTGATAACATATTGATAGCTATTATGAACATGAATAAGTGATAATCGGACAACATTTTTTCCAATTATTCACCAATTTGAGCTATTCCAGAATTTTTTGATCATTCCATTTTACGTAATTCATGAAATTTTTTGCATAATTTTAAATTGTTTTAAACAGCTACTAAATATGAACTAAGAAAAATTCCCGAAATTTCTCTATCATCAAATGATGCTGATTGATTATTTATTGGAATATTAATAATAATCGTGCAAAAAATTAAGTTCAATTTTCTGCCAAGAAAAAAAAAAGAAAATATCATTCGACAAAAAATGAAATTAGTAAAAAATTGATAATTTAAAGTACTCAAAGAGCAAAAAAAAAAAAAAAGAAGAAAAAAGGAATAAATCAATGTGCTGGGTGTGCAGCATTTTGATGAATGTTATTCAAGGTTGATGATGACAAGTTTTAGTGCAGCAGGAAGCAAACAACAATCGTCAATATAAACTTCAATGGATAATTATCGAATCTCAAATCATTTAAAATACTTTTAAACTTTCAGACTAGTTGCTTGTACAGAAGTAATGCTTTAATTTATGCTAAGCGTTCAGATTTCCATTTAAATTTTCTATTGTTCGATTCATTTTTCACTAATCAAATATACTTATACTTATTTTTTCATCTATTTAGTTGCAAATTTATCTGATTGTTTATTTATTCAATTTATTCAGATAATTTGTTAAATAATATATTTTCAATTTTTTACAAAATTTAAATTATTTTCACCAGAATAAAAAAAAAAAAAAGATGCTTTTCTTTAATGATTATTTTCAAATTTCTAATTATATTCATGTTATCGATTAGTAGTTTGAATTGAACTTTTGGCAAGTCAAATTTTGTGTTAGTCTTCTATTCATTAATTTATTCATTCCATAACACATTTTTTCTTCTTACTCAATGATTTATTAATTCATATATTTTTGATTCGTTTTTTGGCAAAATTAAATCATTTTCATAATGTTATTCATCTTTCATTTTTCAATTATTATAATTTTGATAGAATTAATCGTTTTATGAGAAAAATAAGCTATTTGATTTTCTAATTTTGAATATTTAATTTTTCCATCTTTTTTCTTTCTTTTTTTTTTTTTTTTTTTTTTTTTTTTTTTTGAAAAAAGGAATAACAAATCAACAAAACGAATGAATGCTGTTCTTCTTGCATTTCCATATTTCGCAATGGTTTTCATATTTTATCATCAATCAAATGGTTTTATCAGAACTTATGATAATTTATATGAATATTGGTAAGTTAACTATTTTATCAGAATTTAATCATGCTTTATCAAAAAAAATCATTTATGATGTTGAAACTTTATCATAATCTTAATAAATCATGACAAATAAATACTGTTGAATGTACGTGCAATAATACTAATATATCATATTTTTTTCTGATTTCAATCTAATATTCTGTGATATATTTTTGATAATGCTTTATCAAATCATAAAATTATGGTACTTTTTTCTTTTTTTTCTTTTTTTTGTAACCAGAAGTTATCCATATCGATGGAAATGGAAACTAATGAATTATTTTTCAGATGAATCTTACATTTCAAAATTTAGAATATGCAAAAAATCATCAATAAATCATACATCAAAAAAAAAGTAATTAAATCTAATTAATTTTTTTGTTAATTTTAGGAAAACACTGCCGGTTCTAATTTTAAGCATACTGTATTATGCTGTTGGTTCAAGCTTCAGTAATCGTCAACGCACATTTGCATCCCTCGGATTGCTCTTTGGTGCCATCGGTGATTACATGATAACACGACCAAATGATGGTCTTATCTTCGGAGCAGTTTGTTTTGGCATCGGTCATATTTTTTATTTGGTAAGCACTAATTAATTAGCAATTAGCACTTATGATTATTATCACTTCCAAGCATATTTAACAATTCTATTCATTTGTCGTTTTTTTCCCGAAATATTTTCTCTCAATGAATAAATCCTCTCAGCTATTATTTTTTCTATCATTATAAACAATAAATGAAATTATACAAATGCTGGAAAAAAATGAAATGAATTAATTATAATTTATTTATGTTTTTTATAATTTTAATTAATTAATTGTAACTGCATAAATTAATGTTATTTTATAATTTTTTTTCGTTTTGAATCATCAATAGTATAGTGGTAAAAATTACTACCGTATATATTCAAATATATATTTAAGGAGACAATACTTTTTTTTTCAGAAAAAAATTTAAAAATTACAAAACTTTTTTTATTCAGATTACAAATAATTCTTCATTCTTCTTAATTATAGACAATAATTAGAAGAAAAAAAGTACTAAGTTTAATAAATATGGATTTTATATTTCAATTAATATTTACTCATAAAATTTTTATATTTTATTTCGGATTCATTTAAAATTTTTCATTTTAGTTTAAATTGAATTTGTGAAATTTTTTGCTTCAATTCAAATTCATTCATAAATTTATTCGGATTTCAATTTATGCAATTTTTTCATGTTTTAAATTCATATTTTTCAAATATATATCTAAAATAGTATCTTGCTCTTTCCGTTTCATTTTTCTTCTTTCTAATTTCATATTTTAGTTTAGCTTTTCTATTTCGATTCAAATTTAATCATAAAATTCCTTGTTTCAGTTCACATTTACTCATCGTGTTGGAAATCTTTGCATCCCATTATTATTGATCATAATATTGATCAGTTCTGTAGTATTTTATATAACTTTACCATTGTTATTAACTATTCATCTAATTGCATCAACAATTATAATTATTTATTCATTACTGCTCTTGACATGTGTCGTATTCAGTGGTTCATTATATATCCATGGTGGTCCATATGATTGTTCACGACAATTTGTAAGTTTTATATTATTTAAAGTTTATTTTTCACAATTTAATTCATATTTTTTTCAAACAAAAAATAAAAAAAATAGTTTCTTCCTTCTTTTTTTTTTTGATTCTATTTATTTCTACTTTTCCTTTTTTTTTTTTCTCTTTTTGAAATGGAAAATCTGAAAATTAAAATTTTTTTTTTGTTTTTTTGTTTGTATTAAATATTTTTTAATAATAAAACATCATCCATTTTTTAATAGCTTATCATTGCTAATTAATTGACACTTTTTTTCAATTAAAAATTGATAATTTTTTACTTCCAGAATAATCTCCTACGATTTCTCGGTTTCGTCTTATTTTTTTTATCCGATAATACATTAATTATTCATCATGTTGGAGTTGCTGTACCAGTTGCTGACAAATTGATCTTATCAACCTATTTTATTGCACAATATCTTATTTTATGCGGCTCATCATCATCATCATCATTATCACCACCACCATCATCGTCATCGTCATTATTATCAGCATTATCATGCTGCCATTACATGCAAGTACACCAAAAATCTAGTAAATAAATTTTGATTTTGAATTTTAATTCATATCAAAGAAAATAAACCTTGTCAAATACAAATAACTTTTCATGACTAATGGATTAATTGATTGATTGATTGTTTGGTACATTAACTTGTCAGCAATTATTTTTATGTATTTAAATAGCAAAGAAAATTCTTTTGATAAATAATTTGTGAAGAAAGACGACAAATTTGTATTCTCAAAATGATATTTTTGTAATTGAAAAAATTTTTTTCAATGCATGGGAAGAAAAAAAAAGTTTTTTTTATTTTAATCAACGAAGCATAGTATACAAATAAATGATGAAAAAAGCAAGTTTACAAGTTGAATGCAAATTAATTTAATTTTGCTATGCCAAATGGTAAATAAAGATATCAATTAGATGATAATGATCAGTTTACCAGTTGAATGGTAATGATTTTTGATGATGACATTTGAAATTCAATGGTAATTTTTGAAACGGCATGACTGATTATACCATAATGGTGTAGAAGTGGAATTTTGAAAAATTGATTGAAAATTTCAAATTCTAACTTATTTTTTTTTTCAATAACATTTTGTAATAATATTACTTCAGATAGGTAATTCAAGCTGTTGCTAATGGTATGATTTTTCATCACTTATTAACTTAGCATTAAAAAAAAATTAAAATATTTTACTTTCAATTTAATTTTTTTTCTCTTTACTTTGATGCATTAAAATTCTGTGAAAATTAGACCAACTGGGTGACAATAATGTTTAATTGTATAATCTGAACTTTGAAGGTTATAATTTTTCTTTTCGTCTCAAATAATGAAGAAAGACAAATGAAAGATAAGTTTACAATTATCGGAAGCATGAAATAAAAAAAAAACAATGCTGTAAAGAATATTTTGAAATCAACGAAAAGAAGGAAACAAAAAACAAAAAAAATTCTTAGTTTTTGAAATTGTACTTTAATGTCGCTATCTTTTTAAGATAACAGATTTAAAAAAATATGAAAAAATCATTCATTGTAATTTTTCCCTGAAAAAAGTAAAACTTTTTTTTCTTTTTTGCGAAAATTCGTAAAAGAAATGAGCAAAATCATTAAAAATTTTTCTCTTTCGAAGAAAATTTCAAGAATCTTGATCATTTCTTTTTCTTGAAAATATTTAACTATTGAATGGAGGCATGCTAGAACATATTTAAAATTAATTACTTCCATGATAATGCAAAAATGATTTGCAAAAAATTTTTTGCCAAGGCACTTCTCCTAGATTTTGATTTATTCAATAATTGGATTTAACTTAAAATTATTTATTAAATGCAATTTATAATTTAGGCACAATAAAATTAACCAAATCATATAAGTTTCTTTTTGCATTATCGTGAAAGTAACTAATTTTCAAATTTGATTTCTAGCATGTTTATACTTGATATTTTAATTTTATTCTGGTTCCAAACAATATGAATACCAATTAATAGCTAAATTAATTCACTTTACAATTACTCAAGATAAATATCTTCTGTTGGATGTGCGAATGCCATGTATTCATCATATGAACGTTTGAAGGCGCGTCTAAAATTTAAATTTAAATTATTGAAAAAAAAAAGAAATCAAATGTTCATAGCATTTCAATTTCTTCTTTTTTTTTTTTTACTAAATTATCGAGGAAATGAATAAATAAATTTTTCACAAATTCCAACGAATATTGAAAGTGAATAAAATTTGAAAACTTATTTAAAAAACAATTGACTTTGGAAAAAAACTTGAAAATTTCATAAAAATTTCAGATAAACGTTTTTAGAATCTATTTGGGATTAATAAAGATGCAAAATATCACAATGGAAAAAAGGCTGAAATCTTTTTCAACCTGACCCGGTTAGAATTCCAAAAAGACTTTTAAAATATTAAAAACAAAAACAAAAAAAAAAAAAAAAGAAATCATGTACCCGATAGATTCAACAATTGGTTGTGTTGAAACATTAGATAAGAAAACATGACAAGCAAAACGTGGCAATAATGGATGTTTTGTTATAAAACCAAAATACCTGAAAATCACTGTGAAATATATTTATAGAAAAGAAAACTATCGTAATAAATTGTTATTATAAGATGAAAATATTTTAGAGAGAAAAGAAAAAGAAGTATTATCAATAATACATTTCTTGATTACCGTAAGATATTGTCTCACTTTTAAAGAGACAGTATCTTACTGTAAAACAAATAAAATAATATAATAAAGTAAAGCATAAAATAAAATAAAGCATTAAATAAAATGAAGCGAATAAAATCTTGCAAAATATTTGTTTAAATTTGCACAAAAAAAAAGAAGAAAGATAAACCAACCTAAGTTGTTTTGGATGTGCACCACAAAATGAAATATTTTGCAAACTATAGAAGAAATCAAATGTAGGACATTGAAAAAACTGGAAAAAAAATTATAAATTACAGAAAAATAAATCAGTATTTAATTATTCATTATCTATGAATTAAAAACTGATAAACTGTCTATTTCATATAAAAAAATTCAATGTTCATTTTGAAATATTTTTTATTCTAATAACTCATTTTCAAATAAATTTAAAATACTACGTAAAATTTTAAATTTAATGAATATATTAATTTCTAGTTTGAATAAGCTATGTAAACTTCGGCAGCTGAAGTTAATTTTGAAAATTTCATTTGTTTGTTTCAAAATGAAAAAGTCAAGATTAGAAAACAATTGAAAAAAGCAAAATTATGGGAGAAAAGAAAAATTGAAATTAAATTATGAAATAAAAATAAAATATTGAAAAATGAAGTAATAGAATAATTCAATTTTTTTTATTTCAAAAGAATCTCATGCAAAAATTAAGGCTAATTTTCTAACTTTTCGGATTCGGATAAGTGGTAAAATAGAAAGAGTTAATAGAGTTAATTAATAAAAAAGATAGAAAGTGCTGAAATTAGGATATGTTATAAATTGAAGAGAGTTGAGTTAAGTTATAGGGAGCTAGGATAAGTTGTAAGTTAGAGAGAGTTGATCCAGGTTAGAGAAGATTACAGTAAATTGTAAGTTGGAAAATAAAAAGTGAAATTTTTCAATACGCAACTTTTTAATTAACAATTAGTCCAGGTTAGAGGGAGCTTAAAATAAATTATGAATAGCGTAAAGAATTGCAGAAAAAAGCAAGGATTATGGCAGAAAAGAAATAAAAATATGAAATGAAACTAAAATATTAAAAAGTGAAATAATCGGATGATTTCGTTCCTTTTTTTTTACTTGAAAAAATTTCATCTAAAATTTGTTTAAATAATAGAAAGAATTGCCGAAACAAAGAAAATGCTAAAATTAAAGTAAGAAATAAAATTAAAACATTGAATTTGCAAGATAATAGATCAATTTAACGTTTTTTCCAAAGTTACAATTTACTTCAACTTCTCTAGCCTGGATTTCTCATTATAAATTTGATTAAATTAAATGATATAAGAAAATTGCGAATTTTCTCATTTATTATTATCAACAAAAAAAAAGAGAATTCATTCATTTATTCTAATCTATCATACAAAAACAATATTTTTTGACCAACAATTTATTCTCATTATCTAATAATTATCATTTATTCATTATTAGTATTTCGATTATCAATTACTTACATTTTTTCGCCGTTTATCGATAATGTGTATGCCACGAAATGATACTTCCATCAGTACTGTTTGAGGTACTATTATTTCTTCTTTATTTTGATATACACTAAGTACCTAAATTTATCAAATTTTTATTTTAAATTATAAATTACATTGATTTTGCTTTCGTTAATGCCATTATCTAATGATTTCAGTTAATCACTATATTATTTTGTTTCTACAATTAATAATCTTAACAACAATAATATTATCATAATCAAAATCAATGAAATATTAACGAAGTTATTTTTAAGAAAAAAAAAAACAAAATAGAAAATGATATAATGATAAGTTAAAGTAAATTTTGATTAAATTTTCCAATGAAAAAAATGGATAGTCATCAAATTAATGAAATTTTTTCCTGATTTAGTTAAACTTTGTCTAAAAATATTTAAACAAAGTTGAAAATTTCGCATTTTTTTTCTTTAATAAAAAAAGATGAAACAAAAAATGCATAATTTTGCGAAAATTTAAATGTGAATTTCTCAAAATATGTGTGAATATAAGTGTTTTTCGATAAATCTAAAAATAAATTATTTGATGAAAAATGAAATAATTTAAAATATAATAGAATACTTTGATATAAACCTTATTCATAGCTTGCACAAGAACATCGTTTCCCTTGTGATGAGCAACTTCAATCGATGCTAACATCGTCAAGTAAAATGTGTCACGTTCATCTGTCATCGTTTCTAAAATTAACGAAACATCTCTCTTATGATATTATTATGCCGAATGATTACGGTAATTCAAATTTTCGTTCCACATTGATTGATACATTTGAAATCAGAAGCGGATTTATGAATAAGTTCTTAATTAAATCACTTCCAATGATTCATCATCATGGTTAACTTTATGATTTAAGCCAATGAATCAATCCTAATTAACTTCAGGATTCATTCCAATGAATCATTTTGGTTAACGCCAGGATTCAAGCCAGTGAATCACTTTTGGTCAACTATAGAATTCAATTAAACGAATCATTCCGATTTATTTCAGGATTCAATTCAATGAATCATTTCTGATCAATTCTAGAATCCAATTCAACGAATTATTTATGGTTAATTTCAGAATCCAATTCAACTAATCATTCTGGTAACTTCAGATTTCAATCAACATTTATGATAAATTTCAGGATTTAATTAAACGAATATTGATGGTTAATTTAAGAATTCAATTCGATGAATCACTTAGAGTTAACACTATATTTCAGGTGTTATTTCGATCACAATAAAGCATTATTAAATTTTTCAGTAAAAATATAATATAATGCTAAAAAATAGAAGCAAATATGATCAAATATGATCAATTTTTACAAACGAATATGATCAAATTACTGCAATTGCAAAAAAAGAAAATACTTTAAAACTTGTTGCATTTTTTTTATTAGTTGAACTTTTTCGCAATTTCAAAAACAAACCTTAAAGTAATTTTAATAAATAAGATAACTTACGATTAACATTGCTTGCTAAAGCTCCCATACAAATTTCTTCAACTAAATCAATTTCACAAATATGTGCTGATGGAAATATACCATGTTGATTGGTTCGTAGATTTATTCCTTCAAAATTTATAGCTAAACTTTTCTCTCAATTTTATTCAGTAATTCATCACCAGATATTTTATCAATTTTTCACCTGCTTAATTTTTTTAAAAAATTCAAATCAACTTAAATTTCTAAAGAATGTGGAATGATCAATTCTCTTGATGTGTATATTAAATAATTGACGAATGAATGATTTTTGTAACTTTCTAAACTAATTTTTTAATCTCGGAATTCATTTGTAAATTTTTGTCGCCATTTAACATTTAATTCCAATTATATGAAATGTAATTATTATCTGAAAAGTATTTGATTTCGTTGTTGTCTTTCATGCACGAAAGAATTAAATTTTTCCTTCCATGAGCGAAAAAATTAAATTTCAAATTTAAAACTGTAAAAAAGTTAATTAATTATAAAAATGAAAATATGAACCGTAACACCAATGATCTTCACATTCTCTTTCGACATGAATTGCATCACCGATTTCTAGAAGGATTTCATCGTCATGCCGTGGAACGAATGACGAATGAACACGATGTGTTGGATTGAATTGTTCCAAACCGGCACAACAACTTGATACACCTGATGAATCTTCTTGACCAAACTGTGAAAGTACTGAAAAGCAGACGAATTTCTACGTGCTCGATTCTGTAGAATAGATTTCTAAATGGTGGATTTAGTAGAATGGGTTTCTACATGATGGATTCTGTAGAATGGACTTCTATATACTGGATTCTGTGGAATAGATTTGTGCATGTTGGATTCTGTATTGTAGATAAAATCCATTTAGTTTATTTATTTTTTAAAATTTGAGTCATTTTTTCTTTTCTTTTTTTTTTTTTTTAAGTACGTTTGGAAAAATCAAGTTACCTTTTCTGGAAGAAAGTTGATTACCACCTAAACTACCATCCTCATAATAGCTATCCTCAAAAAATAATACTGAACGACCCATTACTGAATCTGTACCAAAACAAATCCTGAAATATGAAGAAATCTTTATTGAAATTTTATTTTGCAATTTAAATTTTTAAACGCTAATAAATCTGGTAATTAATTTGTTAAAAATCTAGTTGGTTAAATTTTATTAAAAAGTTATTTAAATAATTTTTAGATGAATTATGCAAGAATGCCGCAATAGTTCTAAATTTATTTAAGGAATGAATCAAATTCCATTAAATTGTTTGGCATTAATATCAGTGAAACAAATATAAAAAATACTAAAAATAGTACTATTCTAATTATTTAAATTGAGATAAGAATTCTGGGATTTCAAAATTTGTGAAGAAAAATTAACCAACTAATTATTTAATTTTATTGCAAGAAATTTAATTATCCAAGATAAACTTTCTCTAATTCATTTATTAAGTTTAACTCTACTTCGTTTTCAGAAGTGTTATATTTCACTAAGTAATGATACAGAAATGTTACAACATACGCATATTTACGTAATATTTACGAATCATATATTATGCATATAAACATCAGCTATAATTAGCCAAGTAACTAAACAAAATTAATTAACTAATTTCACTCAAATATTATGATATCAAAACGTTTCGCGAAATAATAACGAAAATATTCCGATGTAAGTTTTGCATCCTTCAATTATTGTAAAATTTTTGAATTTATTCCAATTTAAAATTCAGAAATTTCCCATCGATTTTTTTTTTTTGGAATCAAAAAAAAATCTAAACAAAAGATTTCTAGGAATTGCTAAAATTTCTTTCACAGCTTTTTTATAACTAACAATCAATTAGCTAAATTTTCGTCAGTAAAATAAATTTTTCGTGAATTAGTGGGAAAGTTTTTCTGCAATATATAAACAGTAATTATCATGCATTAAATTTCCTTTAAAAAATTTTGTTTAGATGAATTTTTTTTATTGAATTATTACATTTTATTTTTGATTTTTCAAAATTTTACCCAAAAAAAATGTTTAATATGATATGTTGCAAGAAATTTTTTGAGAAAATGATAGAAAGTTTATTCAATTCTAAATTCTGCTTGATATAGTAATTTTTGTTGATCACATACTGCAAAATATCTTGTAAAATAATTTTCTTTTTTCAATGAAATGATAATTATAAAAATTGTTTATGTTTTTTTTTTTTTTTTTGAATTATAGTTTTCTTGTTGTTGGAAATTTAATTATTATCCTTATATTCATATTTGTATTTTTGTACAAGGATAGCAAATTTTAACATATAATGTGATATCGTATTATCATTTATACGATAAGTTAATTATTTTAGTATAATGAATGCTTTTTTCTATATCAGTATAATTCAATATTTTGTTGCAAATTCATTTTTTAAATGAAATGATAATTACGAAAACTGCTCATTTTTTTTTAATATCTTTTTTTTCTGTTAGAAACTGAATTATTATCCTTACATTAGTAATAATGTTTTATATGAGCATAGTTAAAAATTAATGCATAATGTGATATCTTTTTAACATTTCAGTGATATGTCATTTATTTAATTAAATTTGAACGACCTTTTTTCCTATATTATTTCAAACTTTATATCAAAGCAATTCATTCTCATATATATATACCAATCTTATAATTTCCAACATCATTCCTAATGTGCAAAAATATTAGAATTTAAACTAAAAAAAAAAATCACGTCGCATCCGTATATTTTGTTTTTTTCAAATCAAACATTTTGTTGAAATGACGTAGTATCCGTACACTCAATCATTCAATATTTAACTCATATAATATCATTGAACACTTATATAATCAATTTTTTTGAATCCAATATTCAAATATTATTGAATACCCTTATACTTAATTTTCTTAAGTCCAATATTTAAGTATTATTGAACAGTCTTATTAATAAAAAGTCAAAAAATAAGCATCTTGTTATGCTTGTTAATATCTATTTTCAATAAACTTTAATGAAACATCAAAAATTGCATATAAATGCGTTTTTTTTTTTTTTGAAATTTTGCAATATCTATAATCTTTGATCTTTTTAAATAATCAATCAAATACCTATGATCTCCTTTAACAACAGGTTGAACAGAATGAGAAACGATTGTTGGTGAGAATAAGTTCGCTGACATCGGTGATGTTGTTGGATGAAAATATCCAACTAATGAAGTAGTAGGAGCAGTTGTAGCAATGCTAGTATTGATAGTAGTAGTAGTAGTAGTAACACGTGCTGATAATGAATTAATTGGTAATGATGGTAAACGACGATGAACTGATACGGTTGACGATGGGGGATGAGTATGAAATTCACCAGGTAAAACTGAAATTTTTTACTTTAAATTTTGATAATTAAAAAAAGAAAAGTTTTAATGAATTTTGAATATTTTCCCGAAAAGAAATTATTTTTTTATATGCCAAAGTATCATTTATATCAAGATTTAATATAATTTAGTAAAGAAAAAAAAAGAGACCGAAATTTAAGGATATTTTTCTCAAAGGAAAAAAATTTTATCATTCTTTTGGGAGTATAATTTTTTCGATGACTACCAATCGCTTTTAATCCAATATTTTTCAATTTATCCAATAGAACTTTGAACTAAAATTTCTTATCACTAGCATGAGATAAGAAGCAAATAATTTATTAAACTACTATTGATTGTATTGTGATAAGTTTTAATTAGACTATAAAAAAAATATTAAGTAATTTAAGGAAGAAAAAAAATTTGGCAATTCAATACTTGAATGATTTTAAGTAAATTTGGTTCTTATTTCGATTAAAATTGAAATTTGCATTTTTTTTTCGTTAAAGTTTTGCATGTACCAAACATAGATGAATGAATAGTAAGCATGCGATATTTTAATAATTGAACTATTACTATAGCAGTCGATCCAAGATGATATTATCTTATGAATCTATATTTTGAGATCAATTTATAATAATTTGAATGATAATTTAAATGAATTCAAATTTCAATTTTATTTTCGTGTTTTTATCAATTCTTACGAAGGAAAAAGATGAAAAATTTCTTTTCAATATACTAGTCAAAAAAAAAAATTTTATTGAAACAAAATAATTAAACTAATAGCAAAATATATTTCTACAATGGTACGGCATTATAAGTAGAAATTTCTAAATTTTAATCAATTTTAAATGAATAAAATACATTACATACATGCACAGACACATAAACAGAAAATAATAAATTATTTAGATGGCAACTTATCCATGAGAATAAATTTGATTAGTTTGCTTCCAAATAAAGCATAAAACAAAACGCTTATCTTTCATCAGTTATTCAAGGAAAGATATTTCAGAAAATATCAAATTACTGTTGCTAAATATGATTAAGAAAAGAAAGAAAAAAAAACCATATAAAAAATAGGAATACATGATATTTTAAAACAGAAATCTTAATGATATGTGAAAAAAACAGAAAAAAATCAAATCATAAAAAATAATTTGCACATAATTTTTCTTTGATCAAAAAATTTAATTAAACTTTACTTTCATGGACAATTTCAAAATTTTGGATTTTAATTTTTTTTTTTTTTTAATTTTGCATGAATCCTTGTTGACTTTCAATTCAGATGATATTTCAGATGATTCAATTTAGATGATTTTTTTTTTTTTCGAGCAAAATGAATAATAAAAGTGCAAAAGAGAAAGTTGATAGCCAGGAACTGATGGAATACATTCTGTTGACAAAAATATGACAAAGATGATAATGGATGAGGTTGATGATGATGATAAAGATAGCAGTGGTAATTATGACAATTATAATAGTGATAATAACGATGTTGTTGAGGATGATGATGATGATGACAATAAAAATAGATCATGTTGCCAATACTGGTAAAGGGTGATAATGATAATGATGGTGATGATGATGATGATGATCATAATTGATAATGGTAACGGATAACGTTGATTATGGTGATAAAGATAAAGATGATGGTGATGATCGTAGATAATGTTGATAATAATAAAGGTAGCGATAACGATTATGACGGTGATAATGGTGGTAATAACAATGTTGATGAAAGTCATGATGATGAAAATAATAACAGATAATGCTGGTATGCTGATAAAGATGGCGATAATGATGATAAGGGTAATAATGATGTTGATGATGATGACGATAATAGTAATAATGATGCTGCTGCTGCTGCTGCTGCTGCTGATGATGATGATGATGATGATGATGATGATAAAGATAAAAATAATAGCGATGATGATGGAAGTAATTGAAGATGATGATGGTGATAATAATGATGGTAATATTGACAAAATATTGGATAGCATTAGTGAAGAAAACTTCGTTTGTCATTGTAGTTGATGATACTCGTTGGGATTACATTCCGAGAAGATAGAAAATCCATGAAGTTGCATTATAAAGCATAGTTCGATTGAAATTTAAAAAAAAAAAGAAGAAAAAGGAGGGAAGGCATAGCATTTGAATAAATGAAATTTGACAAGAAAAAAAATTCGAGAACGAGACGAAAGAAGAATGATGCGACATTATTTGGAAGATCGGTAAATCAATAAATGTGAGCCATATATATGTATATACTTGGCCTTTTTCTAAAACTATTTAGGATCGATTGCCTAGGCCAACATACATTTCTCATTCTAAGCATTCCTCAAAATGTGGAAAACGAGAAAAAAAAAATCGTATAAAATTGTTCCTTCAATTTCTTTTCTTCTTTCTTTTTTTCTTTTCTTTCCCTCTCTCTCTATCTCTCAAATGCGTTACTACTATAGTGATTTTTAATTTTTGATCTAAAAATCGAACTTATTAATTGTTTTGAGAAATCATTTCAGCTGAATCTGAAACAAAATTTAATTATTAATTGATTAATTGATGATAACATCAAAAAATTAATTGATGATAACACTTAATGAAATTAAATGATTCGTTGAAAAAAATTAAATAAAAATTTAAGTAATTTGCAGAAAAAAAATTAACAAAGTATTGATTAAAAGTTGTAATTATTCCATCGATAGTGATAATTAAAATTAATGTAATCTTATCTATCATTATGGGATATTTTATTAGGATTCGCGAATTTTAAAATTTAAGTATGTTACAAACACTTGTTTCGTTGTCATTTCGTATATCTCATGATATTGATAAATTATTCCATCGAGATTTGCCATGAATAATAAACAATAAAGCATCGATGCAACAATTACTGAGATAAAAGATAGTGGTAGGATTATTTTGGTTTTACCAAATCCAGGAAATTTTGGGTAAACATTTATGATATATGAAATAACAACAACTAACGGAAAAATTACAAAAAAATAGTAATACTAAGGCTAAGTATTTTGAAAATAGAATTCAAAATAAAAAAAAATTTTAAAAAGACAAAAAAGAATTCACGAAAAATGTCGTTCCTAAGCTAAGCAAGAATATAACATATTGATTCTGAAATTGGGCAAAGATCGAAATAATTAAATTACACAATTCATAGTGCAAAAAGTTTTTTTTGGCGATTTTAATGACAAAAAAGAAAAAAAGCCAAAAAATTAGAAGTAAAGAATAAAATGAAAAATTTCAAAAGTTTCATCAAATAATTGTTTAAATAAGACTAAATTAACTTAGAAATAACCAGAATGCTTAATCATACATAAAAAAACAACTGATAATAATTCACATCCAGAATTATCTTCGGTCAAAGTGACGAAATTGGAAAATTTTTTGGTTTCTAATTTCTCAAAAACGATAATCACTAAAATGATCAATTCAGTCATTATTACATTGATTTTTATAACAATACCGATCAAGTATTAAATGAATAAATTAGTAAGTCTTAAATATTAATCAAAAAAATGCCGAAAAAAATTAAGAGGAGTGAAATGGATGTTCGAATAATAATTTACCTGGCGTAATTAATTACCTGACGTAATAAATCTTACAGGCTTTCCAGAGATAGAGAAAAGCCTTATGTGTCAGTGTGGCCAAATAGTTTTGAATATTTTAGGGGATTATATCTTTGAAATCTCGAAGGGTCTTTTTCATAAAATTAAATTAACATGATTTATATTGAATTTAATTTATACCAACTATTTCGATTTCATTCCTGTAATTTGATGTTTTTCATTTGATGAATAATTAGTAAAATCTAATTTATCAAAAATTCCCTGTCATCCTTTTTCTGGATCATTTTTTTTTTTCTAAATTAGAAGAATGAAAACATTAATTCAAATCAACACTGATAAATAAATATACCATTAATGAATGGTGGTTGTGATAAGTGTTGATCGTCCATTTCACCTGTGTCCAAGGTTAATTTTGTTAATTCGCCTCTAAAATAAAAATTAAATTGACAAAATATTTTGAATTTTCAGCCTAAAGTTTTATTTTGAAATGTCTGAATTATTCTAAAAGAACTATGTTAGTTATTTTTAAACCGAAAATTTGTCATAAAATTAAATTAACATGATAAATATTGAATTTGAAACAATATCATCTGACTAAATTGGTAATTACCATCTAATACAATTAATAAAGAAATAATAATCTCGAAATGACGAAAAATTTTGAAAATTTCCGAAAAAGGTGAATTCTTTTTGATGCGAAAAAAAAGGTTGAGTTTTTGAAAAAATTAATTGATTAATTTTTATAAATAAATCTGTCATTTAAACCAGGCAAAGTTTAATTTTTAAATTTAATTTCCTTCTTTTTCTGATTTTTGGACGTTAATATTATTAAAATGATAACACTTCGACATAAAAACTAATGTAAACAAAATGTTTGAGTTACTAAATAATTCTATTACAGCATATTAATAACTTATCATTAATGCTATCAATATGAATTGTATTGAAACTTTTGTTGTTTTATGCGAATAAAAGTTTTATAACTATAAGAATGAGAGAGAATTTAATTTGTTATTTTGCTTAATTTAACGATAAGTTTTAATCGCAAACTGAATCGATTTTAAAAAGCATTCTTTTTTACATTTTTTAATTACTTAAAAAAATTTCTTATCACCTTCTTACCATTTTACCATTTTAGTTTATTTTAGCAAAAAAAGGCGGTGAATTTAAATACAAATTTTCGACAAATAAAAATGAACCCTAATTCTTTATTCAGTGCATAATTAAGTTATATTTGGAGAATTCACTCGAAAATTTTGTTGCCAAATGTTGGAAATTTCAATTCGATAAATTTTTGCCGATGATTTTAAGAATAAAGCGAAAAAAAAAGGGATATATTGATCAAAGATTAAAAAAAATGCTAACATTAATTTCGATGATCAAAACAGGAAATTTTTAACGATTTTTCGTCGGCGATTTTAAAAAGTTAAACAAAAAAAAGAAAGTAGTAGATCGAAAACCAAAAAATTTCTAAATTAATTTAAGTATTTAAAATTCAAATATCATGAAAAATTTTCGGAACGCTATTTGAATGTTTTCTTTTTTTATCGTTTAAATGACAAATAAGCATAAATTTAGCGATCAATCATTTATCTTGGTGGCAATAAATGAAATAAAAAGTATCGCTGATAAAAAATATTGGAAAAGAATGAAGTAAATTTTAATTACTGACAATTTGTTTACAAATTAAAATTTTGCTTGGAACTTAGAAAAATTTCGAGAAAAAATAAGTTGCTGAATTTAATCGAAATATTTACTCAATAAATCGAAATGCTGAAAAAGTTACCAGCTGCTAATGAAACTACTTGGTAAAATTAATTTTCTAAACATTTGGCCTGTTGCTGTTGACAATTTTCTTTTTAATTAGAAATCTTTACAGCTCTTAGATTATCAATTATTAAAAGATTGAAGATCGAAAAAATGTTTCTCTTTTTTCAATAAAACCAATTTAAAACAAAATTTTAAAAAAATCAAATAGACATTGAATTGCGAATTTAGGTGAGTTCTTCGAAATTTATCAGAATTCTTCAAAATTATGTTCTGACTAAATGGAAAATATTAATTCTCTTATCATTTTTCTCGCTTCACTTTTAGTTAATTTGCTTTCATAATTATTTGCGAAAGGCATAATAAAAGAAAATAGAAAATGGAATATTTTGAATCAAATTACGAAAACTAAAAAGTACTCATTCAAGTTTCAAAGGTAAAATAGGTTAAATGCTATAGGATGAGAAAATTTTCATTAAAATTAAACAATTAATGAATAAAAATTTTAATGCATCAAATGACATGTTTGAAAAGTTTATAATTTGTTATTTATTTTTATTTATTTTAAAAGTATTTAAAGAATTAAAGTTGTTTATTTTAAAAATATTTAAAGAATCAAAAAAGAAATGAACCAAAAAAAATTTTTTTTTTGAAAAAATCAAATTTAATAGTAGCAAATGGAAGAATTTGAAAAGGAAAAGAGATCAGAAAATGAAGAATAGGGAAAAGAAGGAATTACCAATTTAATTCCAATTTAAAAAATGGATTGAAATATGAATAAAACGAAAAACACAAATAATAGAACAGAATAATTATATAAACATATATATAAATATTTTTATTCATAACTTAAAAATGGAAAAAACAGGAAAGTGAGAGAGAAAGGAAGAAGGAAAAAAATGGAAATACTAAAAAATAAAGAAATAAAAATATAGATATTTCGACTAAAAAGTCGGATATGTTTAAAACGTTAAGATAAAATTGTTGTTCTAATTAAGTTGGTTTTTTATTTATTTACTTAAAATGAGGCAACAATAATTTCAAATTAATTTTTAAAAGTCCTATTTTACTTTCCACTTTTCCAGAAAAAAGAAAAAACGCATATTTCTTAGTGACAAATTACAGTATAAATAGTGTACAGTAATACTCTGTCACCCAAGTACTACTGTAAACACCACTGTATTTCTTCTATCAAAAAAAAAAAAAAAAAAAAATGGATTAGCTTCCCATCTTTACACTTTTTTCTCATCAATATTCTTAGGTTTAATTTAATTTTTTTCAACAAATCATAATTTCTTATTCTATAGCAAAACTAATTTTATCATTTGGTTTCTTTTGCTATCCTTATCATTGATTAAACATTCATTAACGGAATTAAATAATATATTTAATTATTTCTTTAAGTTAAATGATGAGCGATTATTTTTCACTATATCTTTTTGATATATCGATTATTATGATTGAGTTTTTAAATTAACAGGTTAATCTCAATTTTTAAAATAATAATAATTCATTAAAAACTATTTTTTGTATTCTACTACTGTAGTATCAATTAGATTCGTTCCTCTTAATTTTAACAAAGAAAATTTCATTAATCGATTAATCGAATGATTTACCTCAATCAACTGATGCCCTTTTTTTATTTTAATCTTTAATAATTACTTATTGCATAATTTTAATATTATATTCATTCCATCTAATTTTAATGAAGGGAAAAATAATTTCATATATTTTTAGCATTTATTTCATTATTTTTATATAACTTTTAGTTCAAATTTTTATTATATTGAATTTTTTCTTTCTTTTTTTTTTTTAATCCAACGATTTATTGTAATTTTTTATGCATTCATTTAGAAAAGCTTATTATCTGTCTTAAAACCAAGATTATTTCGTCAATATTTGATGGATCAGATGATTTCTTCTAAACTTAAAACTAAATTTTTTTTTTTTTAATTTAACAAAAAAAAAAAAAATAAAACACATTTAGATGAATTTACGATTTTGGATAAACTGTAAGTGCTGATTGATCGGTAATTATCTGATTAACATTTGATGGATCAGATGATTTTTGAAGCCAAACTCGAGCAATTTCATTTATTTGTTGAGCATATTCACAGCTATTATCCCATAAAGTTACCGTAGGTTGTAATCCAGCCGTTATTTGATTATCAATATCTAGAAGATCAATTAAATGATTTTTTTCTGGATTTCATTGAAATTCAATTTTACAAAAAATTTTTTTAATTTATTAATTGCTTATGCTTATCATCAATTAGTATGGTTTGACCAAAAATATCGTATAACATAAACAGTAACTTAATTACTTGATTTTATTAATTATTTTAGTTTAAATATACTTTAAATTAATCCATATTAGCTTATATCCCTTATAATATCTGACAAGCTTTAATTATTAATAGGTACCAAAATTTTGTTTACCAAATGAAAAATTACCTGATTTATACTTCTCAAGAAATGGATATAAAGCTCTGTCGTTATCAATATTTGTTGATAATTTTGTCGTATCATTACGAATCGATTTCTTAACATCAAAAGTAAATTCATAAAAATTTGGTAGTTTGCTTCCATTAGCTGGAAAAATTTGATCCACGAACATATCATTATGATCATTTTTATTGTTATCATTATCATTCTCATCACTTTCATCTGATCCATATTCGATATCATTTTTGCGATATATATTTGTATAATACGTTGTATGTTTACGGAAATTTGATAAATTCCAAATCTCATCACAATATTGTTTCTCATCCATATTATCAGCAAAAATTTTTGTCTTGAAAAAATTCGATTCTTTTTCTAAATTTATTAATGTTACCGGAATTTGATCCAGTATGTTTAGAGAATATGATCGACGTGGTGGTGGTGCTGATGATATTGAATCAATCAAATTAGCATTTTGTTTTTTTTCTTGAAATGATAAAAATTGGTCGTTTTTTCGATTATCAATCGCATTCGTTGTTATTTTTATCAAATCTTCTTCATCACCTATTTTCTTCAGTGTAGTTAAAAATGTTGTTGGACGTTCACATTTCTTCACTGTTTCCTCATTTTTGTTATCATTATCGATTTGTTCATTTGCATCAATGCATTGAAAATCATTGAAATGTTGATCGATATTGATCGACGAATTGTTATCATCATTCGATGTGGAAAATATTGGTACTGCGATATGCGAACAAATATCGTTCTCGATACGATCACTTACGAATGATTCGTCTAATGCTACATCATCAGCACATCGAATCCATTCATCATCTGATGTTTCACTTACGCTATTCATTGATTGCTTCATTATTTCTGGCTTTGAAGCATATTTACGACAATCTGGTGAGGAACATCTGAAAAAATGATTTTTGATCAAAGTTTTATGCTGAAATAAAATTGAAATAACAAGATAATGCATGAATTTACGATTGAAAATAATCGATTTATTTAATACAAATTTATATCAGTGTTATATATCAACCTTTAGACTGATCATTAAATCCAAATTTATATCTAAATCAATCATAACATTTTAAGTTTACTGATTTTATCACTAATCATCTCAGAACTATCTTTAAAATATCAGTTATTGTATAATTCTATTCAAGTCATCCGTTTTATTGAACTTAGTAACGCAAAATTTCAACAAAAACAGACTTAAAAATAACGTGAGCGAATTTAAAAATAATTCAGGTGAATGCGAATCGGAAGCATCTGAATCCGAATTTGAATTGGAAGGTGAAACGAAAAGAAACATAGAAGTAGCGCAAATAATAAAAAAGTCACGCAAAACAACGTAGAAGTAGCGTGAGCAAATTAGACGTAAATATGACAAAAGTTTAAATTATTCCAACAAATTAGCAAACCTATTATAATGATTTTGTATAACACAATCAACATATGATGTAATCATATGGTCATGACAGCTAACACTTTGGCGCATTGTTATCCCAGAATGATCCATTGGTGATGGTACTCTTGTAATCCAACCCAATTCAGTTTCCCTTAAAACTGACTTTTTAAAAGTTCAAAAAAAAAAAGTTAAGAAATAAATACGCAAAAGGATAAAATCGAAATTACGATTACACTTCAATAATTACTTAAATAATTCTAATTACAACTTTTATTTTTAATTAAAAAGAAAATTTTAATTATTGTTATTATCGAAAATTTTAAATTACATAAGATAATAGAATAAGCAAGATTGAATATTTTATTGTTGAAGATGACGCAAAATTAATTAATGATGATTTTATCGAGTAAATTAATCAGTAATATTTTATTTGAAAAAAAAAAATCAAAATTAACCATAAATCTAAACTTCCAAGTGATTTTGATATATTTACAATTGTTGATGCTAGGTCACGATTTTCACGTAATTGTTGTGCATTTTCCGAATTTTCACGTAATGATTCTTTTGCAAAATTTATGATTGCTTCTGGTGTCCATTTGTTGATGATCGTTTCCTCAATTTCTGGTAATTCGTCGGCAAAATTTATTTCCTCTTCTTCCCTGCAAAAAAAAATTTGATAATTTCAAAAGTTAATTCATAAATTTCATTTTAATTATTAATTACAAAAAAATAAAAAAATAAAAATTTACTGATGTGGTGATGGACTAGCATCATACATGCAAAGTGAATCATTCTCAGAGATAACACGTGGACACGTGTTTTCCGATAAATTCAAATGGGTCAAATTGTTGATTTGAACTGATACCGGAACAGTAATATCCAAAATACTCGTACCCATTGACTCATCATATTCGGATAAATCAGCACTAAAATGGGCAAAATTTAGGTAATTAATCCTGGCTACATTGAAAGTTTCAATTTCAAAATCTTTCTGTACTAATTTTATTTCAAAAAAAAAAAATTCTCTTTTTTTTTTTTTTTATTTTGAGACAGAAAATTCAAAACATTAATTACCAAGGTAAAGATGGACGCCCCGTTTTCTCATTTCCTTCAGCAAAACAAGCATCTTCCGAACTTGACAATTCTTCAGATGTCTGAAGTACAAACTTTAGAATGAAATAAATTTATAAAATTTCACAATGAGAAACAATTTTGATGTCATTGAATTTTTTTTTTTTTTTTTTTTTTGGAAAATATAAATTGTTTAACTTTTAATTGCCGCAATTATGCGCTTTTTTTTGCGTATGTATATGTGTGTGTGTGTGTTCTATTCAAAGAAAGAGTTAAATTTATTCAACTTATTTTAAATCATTCTTCAACAGTAATTTAATAATTATAAAATTAATTGAACTATTAGCAATTATTCCGATTTGTCTTTACAACAATGATCAATAAATTCGTTCAATTAAAATAAAATTATAATTGCTTAATTTGACAATATTAAAAGTATATTGTTGAGGTTTTTATCGAAAATTTTCATTTTAACAATTTTACCAACTTCTAAATTAAATAGTAAAAAAAATTACCAATAAATTTGTTTGAATTAAAATAAAAATCCATAACTGCTTAATTAGACAATATTAAAAAAGTATTTATTGGAATTCTTATCGAAATTTTTCATTTTTTTTCTAAATTAATAATATCACCAATTTATAAATTAAATAATAATAAATTTGAAAAGAAAAAAGACAAAATGATAATGGAAATAACTGCAATACTTGTTGTTCGTTATCAGCGATAAATTCTGGTGCTGACCAACAACAAGTAAATGGTGATGATCTAGCTTGATCTAAATCATCATCACTTTCAAAATCTGTTCCATAATTGAAATTATTTGCTTGAGTTGACCAATTATCGCTAATTTTTGTATTTGATATTGTCTGAAATTAAATTTTTTACATATGTAATGAAGTAATTAAAAATCATTGAAAAAATTAATTAATGCAAAATTATCGTCTAATATTCATTGATATCAAACAAAATTTGTTTATAAATACTTAATTTTCTTTTCTATTATTATGGGCTTATTTGCCATGTATTTATTCGGTTACAAATATAAATGTTTACCAAATGAGTATTTATTTGTACAAAAAATCTAAAAAATAAAAACAAACAAAATTAATTTCGATGAAAAACTTTTAATCATATGAATTCATAGATTCAATTAATGAATTAAGTAATAAACTAATCATTGAATATCATAAACAGTAGTAAAATTAGTAATACTTTAAAAGATAAATATAAGAAAAACTATTTTAATAAACGAATTAAAACTAACTTGAATGTGAAGAAAAATTAATATTAATAATATTTGATAGCAAAAAAAAAGACAAACTTAATGTTAATTTACAAAATGTTATTTAACTAATTAAAGTGAAATAATTTAGCTAAAGCATATTAAATAAAAAACGGAAAAATTTGTTGATTCTGTATTAACGTTTCAAATAATTCAGGCACGAGACAAATAATCTGACATAATTTATTTGATTATAATTAAAAAATAATTTGCTAATTAAAAACTAGCAAAATTTTCCGGTTTTTCTAAATGAACTTTTTGACGTTTTCAATATTAATTTTTTTTTCTAATATTTAGAATAATATATTTAATAAGAAAGGAATAATTAATGATTGTTTGTTGATTAGAACCAAAGTTAAATTAAAATTTTTTTTAACCTCAAATTTGGATGTCCGATAGTCATGATACGCTTGATTTCGTGAAAAATATGGCGCTGAAGATGCGGAAGTTTCCTCATCACTTATTGACTGTGTATTGATAAATCGATATTGATCATCCAAATATTTACCGTTGGTTGTTTTAATAAATGTATTGCTATTGAGAAGTTTTTCATCTTCAAGTTTTTTAAATTATTCATTTTAAGGCATAAGCATAAAAATTAGAAAAGAAAATTACAGATAGTTCTATTAATTTCATTATTAAAATTTAATTTTTCAAATCTTCTTCTTAATTTTTTTTTCAATGAAATCACAAATTTTAGAGTTCACTTTCTTTTCTTTTGATATTATTATTTTTCTAACACGTACAAATGAGAAGTATGTTTTCCAGTAATACAAATTAATGCTTCACTGCATTTGAAATATCAATTTTGTCGGGAATTTAAAGCGATTTTCAAGGATTTATAATTAATTGCTGCCTAAATTGATTGTTAAACAAACATCTGTTTACATAGATCGATTGATAAAAATAAATCAATTACTAAGCAATGAATATCTATAGATTAAATAAAATTAACTTTCACTTAAATTAATTATTGAGTAAAAAAACATATGTGTCCACAGCTTTCTTTTCACCTATTCTAGTTTTACTTTATCGTTTTGAAAGGTATTATAAAATACCTGTATATGATAAAGGTATTGCATAATCATTTTTTTGAATTGAAGATATCGATTTAGATTTGATAAGTCCTCGTAAGCAAGCGTGTACCGCAAATTCTTCATCACTATCACTATTCGAATTATCATCCTAAATTAAGCATTATTTCAGTATTTTAATCATAATCATAAGAATGTAGCTATAATTCAAGCAAAAAAGGGAAAGAAAATATTATTGGTATTATTGATAATTTAAAAGAAAACAAAAAAAAATAAAACCTTCGTAGTATCACTATTATACAATGGTGATACTATTTCTGAATCACCATTTTCGATATCACCAATCGGTAATATATCATTTTTATCAGGTCGAGATGTGTAATTATTTTGTTGAAAATTCATTTCTGCTTCTGATGACCAACTTCTGATAAAATAGATGAATAAATAAAAACTTCTCATTTATTTTTAGAAAAAAACTTTTCAATACAATTTAGAGATTTTCAGAATAATTTGAAAAATTTTGACTGATTTTTTTTTTTTTTTTTTTTAAATAAATTATTACATATCAGCATCACTATCACAACCACTTGAACCATCATTACTACTCAATTCATCACTTGAACGTTGATTGGAATACTTATCCGGATTATTCCTGCATTCAATCGCATTTTCAGAATCCATCTTAAGAAAGCACTTAAAAAAAGAAAAAGTTTAAAATTTTTGTTTTATTATTTGCCATTTTTTCCTAAATAAAAAAAATATCTAAAATTTTTTAAAAAATAATTGAAGTTATCAACTGTTATTTTAAAAAACTGTGAAAAAATGAAAAAAATTTTGCGAAAAATAATAGAAAAAAATTGAAATTTGCAATAAATTTCTAATAAATATTTCGTCATAAAATAAAAAAAAATCAACAAAAAAGTATTTGAGAAATTTTAACCCATAAAAAAAAGGAGGTATTGCACTGATAGAAAAAAGATGGGAAGATCGAAGGTGGAAAAAGAAAAAGAAAAAAAAAAACGAAGAAAAAAACGAATTCGAAATTTAATTTTAAAAATAATTAAAACGAAATTGAAAAGTATCTTAGGAAATAATAATTAGAGTTAGTTATATACTACTTTGTACTATGAAAGAATTTATGTATATTTGAAAAATTGATTAGAAAAATGAATTGAGAAAAATAGGAAGTAGAGAAAAGAGGACGAAATATTGATAAAACATTAATTTCAACGAAAAATAAAAAGATAGAAAATGGAGAAATCTGGCAACTTTGATATTTCTTAAGACGAAATAATAATCGAAAGGACAAAGAGAGAGAGAGAGAGAGGGAAATTTATTTGTTTATATTACTTATCATGCTTTTATTTGAATAAATTTGGGAACAAATTAAATAAATGGGGTGAAAGGAGGAAAAAATTATAGAAAAAGAAAATAAAAGAAATAATATTTAAACAAAAATATATGAAAGTAATTTAAAGTATGAAATAATCATAAAATGAATCGAATATTGGTGTTACATATATATGTGGAGAAAGAAGCTTGGCTAAAATCTTTTGCTTTGATGAAAATTGAAGCTTGAAGAAGGGAGGAGATGGATGGCTGGATGAGAGAGGCCATGAGTAAGCCTAGACTTTCAGTCGCATACTGCTGCTATTGCTGTATTGAGAGATTCGATGGGAAAAAAGAGCCTAGTTAAGCTCAAATGTTTGCTAGCATTATATTATCTTCATCTATTTAGCATTTCATAGCAAATAGGGACCAAAAGATGTGGTCTTTTTCCTGTTTTTTTTTTTTTTCTTGTTTGTTCACTACAGTTTTAAACAAATTCCGAAGAATTGATTATTGTTAAGAGAATACTTGGTTGAAAGAATTTTTTTTTTTGGTAAAAGTAAAAAAGATGGCTCAGACATTGTTAGCATCTATGGATCTTGACTTTTAATGAAGTAGGCCAATATTTTTTTCTTTTTATAACACTTCATCACTCTTTCATCCTTGTTAAAATATTAGAGATATTTGTACAATTCTTATTCTTCGTTTTTGGATTGGTTGAGATTGCAGCCCAAAGAATCCTGCGGAAAAGAAAAAAAAGAAGCCAGAAAGATGAGTCAGAAAATTGAAAATATCGATTTAATCAATTAATTATCATTTTCATAAACAACGTCATACGGATGCATATATAAATATGAAATTAAATGAACTAAGCTGTACATAAACAAACATTTATTTAATTAAAATTGAAATTAGCTGTAAAGAAGGAATACTGGAATAAATAAAGTTCGAGATTTTTCTCTTAAAGGAAAAAAAAAAGATTTATGTAATGGTGAAACCAAAAAGAATCTAAAATATGTAAATTTCTTTCAATTCGTTTTCTATGAATTGTTTTATCAAATAAGAAATTTGTTTGTCATATAAAATGATCAATAAATAAATTTTAAATGTTTCTTTAAATACAGTTAAATATGCCGCTACTTAGTTATTTAAGATTATTTCAAATTGTTATTCATTTGTTTACCTTGTAATTGTGGACTTCCAAAATTACTGTTTTAAAATTAATTAAATATGAGAAAAACGAAGTGGATTTTGCTGATAACGGTAATGATCATAGTATTTTGATAATGATAATAATAGATAGTAATAATTTCCGACATATTATCTTTGGTGATATTTTTCTCACTTTTTGGGAAAATAAAACTTTTTTTTTTTTATTTTAGCTAATATATTAAGTATTTCTTCGACATATTCGCTTTTTTCTTATTTGAATATTGAATTTCCTCTTTCATTTTTTGTTCCCATGTCATATAGCATCTTTTGATATAAATAGGATATAAATTGTTTCCATGATCGTTTTTTGAACAACAGTAAAACTATTTGACATTTTCATTTCATTTAATTAGAATATTGATTTTTTGGATTTTATTGACAGATTTCTAATTAATTGTTTCTTTTTTTTTTTAAGATTCTGCTATTTTATAGTAAATTGTTTGTAAAAAATCGAAATTTTCTTGGCTTAAAAATTAGAAATTCAATATTAATTTGGAATATTTGACCGTTGTTTATCTTTTGTAATAATGAAAAAGCAAAATTTTTCAAAATATTCATTTGACTTTGTGTTTATGTGATTTTCGGAGGAAATTTCATAAAAAAATCCAAAATAAATTCTTTGAGTATTTTTAAATGTAATTAAAAACAGCTAAATCTAATTCAGAGAATTTGTTTTGAATTTGTAAATATAGTTCACAGTCAAATTACGGATACATAGGCTAACACTGTAAATGAATAAATAATAATTTCAAAAAAATAAATGACAATTTTTTCATTTGAAATATTATCTATTTTTAGGATAAATAAAATTGACTTACTAAAATTGTCAGTAACGGGTAATAGTTATAATATTTAATCATTATTTAACTTCTCATTTCAATTTTCAATTTCAAATAAAAAATTTATCACTACGGTCATGGAACAGTCTGTAATTAATCCGAACTAAATCGGAAAAGAATGAGACAAAATATGAAAAATAAGCTTTTTTTACTTAACAATTAAGAAACCATCTAAATAAAACAAATTAAAATTAGGAAATTGAAACAGATTTTCAATCATAACTGTATTATTTTCTTTCATTAAATCAAATAATTTACTATAATATTTTTCAAATTTATGCAAAATGGTTCGCATTTGTTACGAAATAAATAATTTATTTCGAAAGGTTAAAGTCTCAATTTTCAAAGCTTATAAAAATCTGCCAAGAAAATATCGGCCATCAAAAGTATAAAATAAAAATATTTAATCATTTGATCGCTAATAAAAACTTCTAAATGTTTTACATTAGCTCAAATATTAATCAGGCAATTCTTTTGTTTGATCATTTTATTCTTAAATTTTAATTAAAATAATAATTGATAATTTCATTTATTCAAATATGTCGCAACTACAAGTATTTCGATATTTTAAATATTATATTATGATTCATTTTTAATCAGCTAAGACTATATTTAGCTCAGTCTTAGTTAAAGTTTAGATATGAAATTCAAGAAAATCACAAAATTTAACAACGTGATTTTTGATTGTAATTAGCAGAAACGCAACCCACAATTTTTGATAACCTGAAATCAAACAAATAATCGCATCCAACTGATGATTTGTGATAATATTATGTCACAAGAAGATTTATTTCTTCTCACGAATAATTATGGTATTTTAATTGCGTACCGTTTTCATCTCTTATGAAAATCGCATGGAATATTTTGACGGATTATCCAATCTGATCTGATTGTTGGGGAAAAAATTCTGATCGATTTGTAATTGCAGAAGAGATTGGTTTTGTTGAAGACACTGATGAGGAACAGATTTTCGCGCTGTTGATGATGCCAACGTAGTCGACGATACTAATCTTGTTGCCCCAGAAGATTCCATTTTACATGAATCATCCTTGCTATTGATAGTGAGCAGAGGCTTACAAAACATAAGTCGTACGAGAGATTGGACATTATGACTAAGATTGGTACATTCCTAACCGAATATTTCACACAATGTCCATAAATTCTAAAGGCAAATCGGAAGACGTGGGAATGAAGATATTTGTGTCCAGGAATGTATACGTGACTCACTTGCCTAAGAAATATTACAAATTTCTTCTATGCAGATTACTTCGATTATTTAATTTTATTTACACTGTAATGATCTGGCTTGATCATGGACTATCTGATTTGACAAGAATAATTTGTTCACGACTTTGTTTAAACAATTTTATCTCATCTGATCATGAGTAATCCGATTTGGTTCCGACTAAATTAAAAAATTGAAAATTTGTTTCATTTTTTTTAGTGATGAAATAAAAAAGAAAAAAGCAATAATTGTAAATATTTATAAAGTGAAGAAAAAAATTTATAAAAAATTGATGAATCATAACACATTTAAATAGATCGAATTGCATAATAATTTGTTTATTTTTTATTCAAGCCTCATATAACTAACGATTTATTGGAACATATGATTAACTGTAAATCATATGATTATTCTCGATATTTTTGATTTACTTATTGTTTTATATATTTTGAATCTTCGGCACTTTTTTCTTTTTTTTTTTTTTTTTTTTTTTTGTTTCCGTAAATGAAATTACGAATATCGAAAAGTAAAAATCAAAGAATTATGTAATCATTTATGATTAATCTACAATCACCTACACATGTATATGTATATTACTTTTTGTCTTAATATACCATATGTTAATGTCAGAAACATATTGATCCATTCATCTGATTGATTGCTTTATTATTTTAATATCATGAAAGGATAACTAAAGATTATATAATGAAAGTTCTTATTGGACGTAAAGATAGCTCTATTAATTTTTCGAACAAAATTTAATTGCTCTGATACTAAGAAAAAAGGAAAAAAGAGCGAAAATTTTGGAACAAATAAATGATCCATTTCAAAACAAGAAGAATTCGTTTCTGTAATTTATAATCGTTTCGAAAAAAATAAGACAACTGAAATGAAAAAGAATACAATTAAAGTAATACTTGTTGAATGCATAAATGTTTTACATATATACTGAACGGTCAAGTTCTTTTTTAACACCATTTAAATAAAAGAAAAAGAAAAAGCAAAAAAATGGCATAGTGTATTAGTAATGAATAAAGTAATTCTAATTTTGCAAAATGAAATGAGCCACATCTTATTCATAAATGTTCAATTCAATTTTGATATCAAATGAAATAATTCATTTCCAGTTTTGATTAAATGATTCCTTACTCGTATATATACTACTGTCGCCATGTAATATTTGTTGAATGCATAAATTTTTACATATATACTGAACGGTCAAACATCTTGCTTAAAACAGTTGGAAAATAATGGGTTGTTGAAAGTGAAAAAAAGAAAGAAAATGAAGATATTCGGAAAAAATATCAATATAATTTTTGGAAAAGGAGAAGACGAAAAAAAAACAAAGCAAAATCAGAAAGCATATAAATAATAGACAGTTTTCAATTTTCTTCTTCCTTCTTTCTTGTTTTTAAAAGTTACATTCTTTAAAATTTTTCCAATTGTTTTAAGAGAAATTACATTCTATTAATCTGGTAATTAGTCATAAAGAAATGATTAAGAATATCTTTAAAAGGGATTATTTCATATTGAGATATTTTCATCAATGAAATTAATTAATTCTATTCATCTTTTATTATTATAAACTAAAGCAATTTGACGGATAAAAAAGAAATTCCGAACTTTTTGCAGATAAAATATAGTTAGAATTTTTTTCACTTTTTTCGCTTAATCTAAAAGTTTTGTTGGGCCAGTAATTAATTAGATGTCATAAAGAAATGATTAAGAATGCATGATTAATTCATTACTCAATTTCACATCTGTATTTTATATAAAATTAAGATAAGAAAAAAACTGTTGAATTCAAACGGATAGAATTAATTAGCAACATAGATAATTTAAGCAGCAGTTTGTGTTTCTGCGGAACATGAAGACATTCATTAATTAATTGATAAATAATAATTTAGATGCCTTAAAAAAAATCTCATTTACCAATTTATCAAAGCTTCTTCAAAAAAATTAAATAAAAAAAAAAGACCAGATTTTTTTTTTTCTTCATCGTGTGTTTGATAATTTTCTTATCGAATTTGCATCGTTTTTTTCGTTCCTTGTTTTGATTTGATTTTTTGTCTTTTTTTATTTTTTTTTTCACGATGCTTTCGATAATGCAATCAATCGTTTGCCATTACAGTTTTTGCAGTACAAATGTTGATCCAATGGATAGCATCTATAATTATAAATTTTTGAAAAAAAAAAAAACCTTTTTTAATTTACAAATTTGCATAGTTTCACACTTTATGTTGAAATTAATTGAATGAAATTTGAAATTCAATTATTTTTATCCTTTATTTAAGTTGTTATTTCGAGCTCAAACTATCTTCAAGACGCAAGAATTTATTATTATTTGTTTTCACATATTATATGAATTTTTCTTTTTGTTGTGTATGGGAAATTACTTAATTTATCATGTAAAATATTTTACATGCAAATCGATTGCATAAATATAAATGAACAGTTATTGCAAGACTATCATACGATAACCTACAGTTGCATATTTATTCTCGCCTTTTTCCTTTCTTTTCTCTTTTCTCTTTTTTTTTCTGAGGATTTTTTTAAATTTTTACCCTTGTCCTTCAATTTTGGAACTTAGTTGCATGTTGCAATCTTCGCATCGATAGCAATTAACATGAAAACTTTTATCCATTGCAACAACTCGTACTGATTCTTCTTGACCTTCTTCGGGTATTATTGGTTTCGAGCATACTGCACATCGAGGAGCAAATTTTCTGAAAACAAAAAATAAAACAATACAAAAGAGAAACTGAAGAAATTTTTCGAAAAAATAAAATTGAAACAGAAACTATTTATAAAATTGATTGAAATTTCTGAAACTTTAATTTTTTTATTTTTTAACGTGTCAGAGAAAAAAAAATAGTGCAACCGAACAAAATAATTTTCGAGAAAATTTCTATATTGAAAGAAAAAAAGTTAGCAGAAAGGAAAAGTTAGAAAGAGAAATGTTAAAAATTTTCAAGGCAGTTGTTACCATTATTGCTATTGTTTTGCAAAGATATTGAAATAGAAAACAAAATCTTTCATCCATTTCATCAATCTTTATTCTATTTCCCGTAGAGTTTCATTTCATTTGGTTAAAAATAAATTGACTTCACAAAAAAAAAAAAAAAAAAAAAAGCGAATGAAAAACAAAAGATATTTCAAAACAAGTGCCTTTATTTTTTGTTCACTACTAGTCATCATCATCAATTAATGAATGCAAATAAAATAATTTAAGCAAGCAGATGCAAAATAGAAAATATCTCAATTTATTTATCTTAATTAATTCTGCAGCTGATAAGTTTCAGCAAAGAAAAATAGAAAATTTCAAAATTCTTACATTTTTTCGAAAATTCTTGCATTTTTTGCAACCTTTTGATTACTGTCGAATTTATGCAATCAATAATTTATTTGTTTCATTGCTTATATTAGTCATTCAATTCTTTTATTATTTTCGAGCCTATGCAATTGTTTACTTTGCTTATTTGCTTGCTTAAAGGAAAATAAATTTATCTTGCAAATATTTGCTGCAAAAATTGCTTTCTTTTACAAAATTCCTTCAATAATATTTTTTTTTGGAAGGGAAAGTTAAAAATTAGTGAGTAGTTTATTTTAAGATTATTTCGACGAATTAAAATTCCAAGCAAATCTTATTTCTTAATGGTACGATTTTGGGCAAATTTTTTTTTTTTTTTTTTTGTTCCAAAAATTTTATTTTTATTAAAAAATATTTACCTCAAGGAAAAAAAATTGACTTGAGAAAATTGAAAAATATTACCAGCTACTTACATAATGCAATTAATTCATAATAGGCATTTTTAGTAATTATTTTATTGTTATCAAATTAATTATAAATTATTTTAAAAATTACAAACAAATTTATGATAATTGATAAAACTTACTCATGGAAACACACGACGCAGTGTACTTTATTAGTTGAATCAACGGTAAACGGAACTCCATCCAAGCATTTCTTGCAAACGGTACAGACGAAACAGTCCGGATGATAAGCACCTCCGGTTGCACGTAACAGTTTTTCCGTAATCGGTTTACCGCAACTGCTGCATTTTTCTAACGATTTCTGCAAATATTATCCATTTAAAATTTTATTAAAAGTCAAAAAAAGGTCGAAAATTTCAAGCAACAAACGAAAATGATAATTTGATACAAATAAATAAAAGTAATATTAACAATAAATTCAATAATTAGCATAAAATATTGCACCAAAAATCCTTAAATTCACTTCTGCTTCTCTCTTTTTTCCTTTTCATTTTCAACAAAAATTTTATAAATTATAAATAAATTGTGAAAATAATTTCATTTTTAAAATAAATTCTGATTTTGTTTAGAAAATCTCGCTTTTTTAAAGCTTTCTATTTCTTTTTTCGTTAAGAAATTATCATTCTATCGAATGTAGCATACAATTAATAATATATTAAGAATAAATTAATGATTCTATATGAAAATTCATAGTGGTCCATTATTGTAATATGGTAATATTACATCATACTATATTTTCTTAACAGTATATTATCCTGTAACTTTCATTAAAAAAATTGGAATAAAGGAACGGAACAGAAGTTTCATTGAACTTCAATTCGAATTGTACAATAAATTTTAAATCAATAATAAACTATGAAAAAAATTCAAAAAATAATATAGAAAAAGTAATATTCAAATAGTTTGATCGATAAATTATGTAAAGATTCAATTCGGGCATAAGATTTTTTTTTTCACAAAATTATTTGTAATGACTTTTTACTGGCTTTTACTTTTTCGAAAATGAATTGAAAAAATTTTGCACTAAATAAAACATAAATTAAATATGACAAATTTGAAATTAGGCAAAGAACGAAACTTCGGATAATTGTAAACGGAAAAAAATTCTTTAATTAAAAATTTAACTTGCTTATATGTTTAGATTTAACAAGTATGATCCGTTCATTCTTTAATACATAACAAATTTTTTAAATTTTAAATTCTAAATAGCAATAAATCCAAAAGTCTTTTTTTTTTAAACAATTAAAACTAACAATTTGAAAAATATGTAATTTAGAATTATTGTTAAATTTAAATTTGAACTAAATTTTTTTCTTTACTTACCGTATAATCATCCTCACAAAGTGCTTTACCATCAACATTGTAAAACGATCCACCAGCAAGTTGTTTGTTACATTCGTTACAGGTAAAGCATGCCACATGGAAGGTCTCACCAAGGGCTGTACAACCTGGACGAGTATTAGTTATACCTTCACCACATTTGCAGCACTTATCTGAAATTGTATCAAATTAATTTGGCCTAAAAAAAGGAAAAGAAAAAGGTCTTAGAAAGAAAAGTTATGAAATAGTTTTAATTAATTATTTCGCTAGTCTTCACTTATTTCAATAATAACCCTTACCCATATATGTTTATTTATAAATAAATATGCATATGTAAATAGTGTCGATTATTTGCTCCAAATTGTTTTAATTACAAAAATATTTCAAATTTTTACCTAAAATAATCTGTAAATTTATTAAGAAATCAATTAATTAAAGAACGCGCGAATTTTTTTTTCAATAAAATTTCTTTGAGTAAAACGAAAAAGAAAAGAAAGAAATTATTTCGATTTATCATTTCTATTATATTTAATGCAATAAACGAATAGTTAGGAAAATATATTTTACATATTTTTGGAAAGTAAGAAAATCAACATTTTATGATTCATTCTAATGAAAAAAAGAAAACAAAAAAATAACAACCGTAAGTTGTATTTCAAGTTTCAAATAGATTGGAAATAAAAATATAGCATTCTATCCACTTAACTTTATTACAGCACTTAAAAATTATTATCAATAATTTAAAGGAGAGAGAGAGAGAGAAGAAATGAAGAAAAAGGAAAAAAGGAAAAGAAGAAAGGAATTTCAATTTTTAACATTATTTTTGCTATTACTGAAAGAATGGATGGACCAACGACAAAATGAATTATGTATCAACTATTTCCAATAATTCTCATCAATTTTTGCTTATTTATTTTTCTCAATTATTTAAATTTTTTTCAGCCTTCTAACTCTCTAAATTCTTCAAACTTTTAAACTTTTCCAACTTCCAGCTAGTAACGAATGCTCATTATATATCCGAATGAATTAATTAATTAAATAAATAAAATGCATTGACAAATGAAGTAATATAATATTGAATGAAAGAAGTTTAGTAGAAAAAAATTTTGCTAATGTAAAAGTTGTGCATTATAATCTGCTAAATTAATATCAGAAATTCAGATTTATCTCTTTGAATGAATCAAAATATTTGATAAATACACTGAAACGAAAGAAAAAAAAAGATTATAAATAATTTCAATAACACTTAAGCATTCTGGATTAAATGTAATAAATTGAAACAAGAAAATGTTTCAATCTTTTTTTTTTTTTGGTAGTCGAAAAAATACGGAATGAGTAGATAGTGACTGTGAAATTTAATGGCAAAAATAAAAATTTTCACTTTCGGTTTTGCAAGTTATTGTGTTTAAAAATTTCGGATATATAAATCTGGGACGTACTTTTTACTTTTCGATTTAATATTTTGCAAGAATTGTCAAAATTAAATTAACAAAATTTTGTTATCAAACATGATAAAACAAAAAATGCAACATTTAATTCAATATCATATTAATATGACATAGACAATGAATGTGGATGGTATAAGTTGATACATGTAACGAAAATACTAAATTTTTAAAATTAATTCAATATGACTTATTTAAATTTAATTTCCAAAAATATATTATTATTAAATGGAATATTTTAAATTGATATTTCGCAATTAGTAAATTCCTTAAAATTATATGAATTCAAATTAGTTCAAGTTATCGCTAATTTATTTTCATTATTTCTTATGAATTTTTTAAAATAAATTCTAGGAATTTAATTCATGTATAATTTATATATATATATATACATCTTTTTTTTTTTTTGCAGTTCAATGGTTGCAAAATATCAATTAAAAAATTTCAGTTAGCAGATGAATTGCTTTTGAATTGTTTGTTATATATTCTGAACGAAAAAAAAAATATTATTTCAAAATTCATATTCTAATAGAAGAATTTTGAAATTAAACTAGAAGAAATTTTGAAATAAAGAAAATTATATACTATAAAAGATCATAGGAAAAGCAAAATTTCAAAATTCAAGATATTACGAAAAAGTTTAAATTTGAACTGGATAAGAGGAGAGGAAGAAAGAAATCCGAAGGAAGAAGAAAATCATGTTCTAAAATGTTTTTTTTTTCAAAATTTTAAACTGAAGTTGTCACTTTAGAATAGGAAAATTTCGTGCTAAAATAATATTTCTGTTTAATGAAAGAATATTAACACTACTAGTGCGGATGTAATAAATTAATAAATTAAACATTTATGATTATATTCATCCTGTTCAAAACTTAATTAACTTGAAATTTTTTCATTGAAGAACTTAGACTTCAAAATTCACAGATTTATAATAATTTTAAGCATTTTAAATTTAGGATTTGTATAAATATATATATATATATATATATATATGCAAATATCATGTCACATTTATTGATTTAGGAATTGCACCATATTTGATATGATATATGATAAGAAGGAATGATAAAAAAAACATTCAAAGCTTTTCTAATCTCTTCTTCATTCAAAAATTTAAAAAAAGAAAAGAAAAATGAAGGTCGAATAAAAAAAGCTGTTAATTTATTTTTGGTATAAACAGATATTTCATAATCTTAAGCCTAACGAAATTATTTATTTTTCCCCTACCAAATTTTAACCAAAATATTACCTTCTACGGATAAAATGCATATCACCAATCTCCCGATATAGCTATAATACGGTATATAATATAATATAGATAGATGACATTGATTTATTTAATTTTTTATTTATATTTTGTTGATTTATCATGATACTTATATTATTTTTGAACATATATAATTAGGTGTAGATAATAGAAATAATAATAATAACGGAAATAGTATAAATATTTTGATATATTAATGAAATATAAATATAATTGACGGTATTCAGATATTCTTTTCTTTTTGATTATAAAATATATTAAAATATTGAAAGTGAAAGTTCGGATTAATAATAATGATAATGATTGATTCCTCTTTTTCTTGTCTTGGAAATTAGTCCTTAACTGGAAGAAAACAAAAAATACAAAAGATGATTGAGAAAATTTAACTAAATTTCTCAAATATAATCAATGAAATCAATTTCCGTTCCCATTTGTTTTCGACTTTCATCGTCATCATGATTTCATTCATGAGAAGAGAAGAAAGAAAGGAACTGATGAGAAATTTAAGTGAAGTGAAACGGATTCCTGTGATTGACCGACTTATTATAATGATAATTAGAAGATTTTATCTACAGATAAAATTCGAAAGCGTATCAATGAACTTTTTGCAATTGAAATATTCCAAAATTTACTAACAACTTTCTTTCCGCACAATTTTAAATTTAACATTTCTATTTTTAGATTGGAAAAAAGTATTGAAAAAGATAAATACCAAAGAAAAAAAATTGCTATAAAATTGCAAAGCTTAAGAAATTTTGATCAATAATTACAATTTAATTGAAAAATTAAATGAACCTTTATTTGTACAAAATGAATTATAACACACCTGGCCTATGCCACTAACTCAAGTCATTCGATGATAGCCTAATTCTCATTTATCAGCCTAGGATAAAAATATTTTCCAGTGCTTGACTGTAATAATAATATTATTATTAAAACTAATTATGTTCCAAATTTTTGTAAAATTATGACTTTGTAAATGAATTATTAATAAAAATAAAGGGATGAAATTGATTGAAATTAAATAAAATATACATTTCCCTTTGTTCCTCTCCCTTCCTCTCTCTCTCTTTGATAATTTTATGAAGTATTGCAAATTTTTCAAACAGTAATAAATCTTTTTTTTTTTTTTTTTTTTTTGAAAATGAAAGGAAAAGACGAAGACTTTAAAGAAAATTTAAAATGCAAACATTTGTTTTTTGGAGATTTCATATATTCATGAAATGAAAATAGAACGAAAAGAAAGTAAAGCAAGCAAAAAAGTACTATCTGTCAATAAAAAATTTTCAAATTTTAGATTTTTTATTTTTTTTTAAATTTTAAATTTTCCTATATTTATATACATATATATACACATATAGATATTTTCATATATTTATGAGTGTATTTCAGTCTCGGAGGGAATTATGGCAGTCATTCTCGAAAAAACTGCCTATTCTCGAGATTGCTGCTTAACAATCACTTTTTTCATCTTTATTTCCATTCAATTTTTTTCTCTTTCTTATACTTTTTTCTCTATTTTTCTTTCTCTCTCCTTTCCCTTTTTTTTCATTTCTTTCCTATTTTATTTTATTACTTGATGAAAAAAAAAAACAAAAATGAAAAATGAAGCAAAATTGAAAAATACATCAAAATTCCGTCCATCATCTAACATTTTTTTCATTTCAAGCTTCCATTTTCAGATTTTAATTTCGATAAAGTGCAGAAAATCTGAAAGTATTACTTTGCTCTGTTCCCAATCCTAGTTCCTGCTTTAAAATTTTTTCAAATTCCAATCCGAAAATAAATAAAAAATTGAAAAGAAAAAGAAAGTAAGAAAGGGAACATTCCGAACTTTTTTCTATTTCAAAATTGCTAAATTGTGGAAACATTTAAATAAGTGAATTATTAGAAATTATTCATGCTCATAATAATGTAATACAACATGTATTATTAGACAGTATAAAGAAATTATTTTATTTTATTTTTCCTTTCTTTACAATTTGCTCCAAAATTTCCGTTCTTTTTACTCATTTTCAGTCCTTCTTACCTTTTTAGCACAAAAAAAATTCCAAATATCTGCATTTAAAATGATATCATTGCTTAAAAAATTGCTTCGCAAATTCAATGTAAAAAAATTAAGGATAAAAAATTTAAGCTAATTCTTCATCATTTATACAATTTCATTAAAAGATTCTAATTTAAAAATAAGCGCATAAAATTGGAAAAATATAATTCTGAGTTCCTCATTTTTTGATATGATTTAATAAAATTTTCAAATATTTTATACATTTATATTTAAATTTAAATATCTTACGACATATTTTGACAGAAAAGAAATTTTTCAAATCTTTAAGTTTTTTTTCTTTTTCTTGAGTTATAATGAAGCTTTATTAAATAATATATTTGAAATTTACATTTGTATTTGAGTTCAAATATTTGATAATATACTGAAAAAAGAAAAATTATGAGATTTTTCTTTCCAAGTATCATTACAGGCATTAAGATGATAATATAATCCGTTATTTCCCATCATTATTTGTCAGAAATTTTTATTTTATGATTTTTTTATTTGCTAGGAATTTCTTATTGAGTATACTTTTAATTCTCTATAAAAAATATTCCGTATAATAAAATTTTGATAAAACTAATTTTTTATCGAAAATGGAAGAAAATCAATGCAATGATAATTTGGCATCAATTTAATTCATACATATTGCCGGATATTTTCCAGATTTTTTTCACGGTATAATAATATATCAGCTAATTTGAGGAAGCATAATATCAACTTGCTATATGGAAAAAGTCATTTGGTACCAGCTAATGGTACCAGCTACATTATTGGTACCAACTAATAGCACTGTTTATATTAACTACCTGGTTAAGCAAAATACTAGTTTGTCATAACAAAGTTTGTTATGACAAGCTTATTTGGTACCAACTTTGCACATGTATGTTAGTATAGTAATATTTTAAAAATTGATATAGAAAATAATTTAATTACATTTTTGCCCTTTTTTTTCTCATATTATTTATTCATTCATTTTTCAGTTTACGAATTTTTGATGCAACGTATTTTTCTAAAATGTTTTATTTTTATTTTTAAATTTTTGCTACAAATAAGAATTCATGTATACCGCAATTAAAAAATGTCATGAAGCATAAAGTTTTTTTTTTTAGAAATAGAAAAATTATATGTATCACACCTATTTCCAATCTTATTTCTTCATAATCATTAAGGTTTTTTTGCTTTTTTGCTCTATCACAAATGGGTTAAAACAAAAGATATTTAAGTTTTACTAGATATTTTTAATGATCATTGATTAATTTTAACAATTATTTAATGTAAACAAGTGTTTTCCCCTAGCTTTTTTTCTTTTATAATTATTTCTTTTAGTTAAAATATTGTTATTCTCAAACTTCACTGAATTATTAGAAGATTGAAATATTAATATTTTTTTTCTCTTTCCTTCTTCTCTCTCTCCCTCTCTCTTATTATTTTTCTGGTACATGTATTTAATTACGGTAGTATGTGTTAAAAGAGAAAGTTTTGTTATACTTTAAAAAACAATCAATCACTGACATAAACGATTGCATTCAATTCTTTTTTCCTTTCGATATTCGTCATTTTTAAAAATTTCCAATCAATCTTTGTCATTTGAATGTTTGCCGAATGTTTTTAAAAGTAAAACGAATCCATTTCTCTAAATTTTCGGAAAAAAAAAAAGAAATTTCGAGAAGCGAATTAAGTAGTCGATGAAATGGATTAACGTTTTATTATCCAATAATTTTTATTATCTAATATTTATTCATTTCTCAAATTACATTTAGTTTGAAATCTTATAATTTAGTAAAAGTTTTCCTAATAAAAGTTTGAAAGCTGGCTGGACTAGAATAAAAAAGCCGGAAATCTGGAATAGTAATTAAGAGTGATAATTAGCAAGAAATAATTCATCCGGGAATAAGCTATTAAATAAATTTTCGATCAGATTTCAATTTATTTCTGTTTGTGGACTTATCGTCAACCCATGAGAATCATCTTCTATCTTTGAAATTTGATATCAACATAAGTTGACGCATAGAAAATAGATATGTTTTTTTCAAAAATGGTTTATGATAAAAATAATTTCGAAGTGAGATATAATTTTAAAAAATTTTGATGTTTTTCAATTTCTCAATTTCTAACAATCAGAAAAGCCAAAAATTTTAAATGGTAATTAAGAGTGATAATTAGCAGTAAGAAAATAACTCATCTGCAAAATCGCTATATTTGACTTTCTCATTTATCATTTCTAATCTTTTCTCTTCTTCCTTATCATAATTGTTTTTTCTAATTGTTTGAGAGAGAAAAAAAGAAACTTCGGGAAGTAAAATAAATGTTTGATGAATTGGATTAAAGCACTATAATCTGATAAATTTTTCTTCTATCAATATAAATTTCACATTTTCTATATGAATAACTTGTTATATTTAACCTAATTTCTAGCAATTATTCGATTTAATCTTCTGATCGGCAAATTAATTTCTTTTTGCACTCATTATATGAAATATGATGAGATATATGATAAGGATAAAGATATGTGATAAAGACAAAAATATGTGATAAAAATGAAAATACGAGATAAGAATCCATTTTTATAGAAATAAAGGTATTATTTCTTGATTACAAATACTGTCATGATTTTGTTGACATTTTCTTTAATTTTCATTTAGCGTTTCAGCATCAAACATCAAATCTCTATAAATTTTCAATCATAAATTTTACCATTATGAGCTTCATTTTCTTACTAATGTATTATGCATAGTGAGACTACATGTCTATATTGTTTACGCTTTAATGGATTCCACTAGGCTTGAAAATTATTTGACACTTCGAAATTGGAGAACGCAAGCAATGATTAAACTTTATCAGTTTCTTTGTTTCTTTTTTTTTTACATGAAATTTCATCGGTAAATCTGAAGTAAGTCGTTGATAAAACTTTCGCCGATGATAATGAATCAGTAATAATAATCTTTTGATTTATACATATACTAAAATATGTTAATATAACAATCAATTCTTCTTACAACTGATTAGCTTGTTTTATTTTGAAAGACAATTAATCGCATAAATTGATAAATTAATCAGTTAGATGTGATAGCACAAGTGATAATTTTACAACAATTCATTTCCCCGCAAATTACAACATTCAAACATTTTTTGGAATAATTTCTTATTTTGAGTTGAAGTTAAAATATATGCTTGATATCATGATAATTGCTAAAATGATAACTGATAATTTAAAAATGCGAAAGACTATCCACGCAAATAAATCAATCAATATTGCAATTTAAATATTAATCTTTCAAAAATTCTTCTGCTTTTAGTTTTCAAATTAGATAATGCTTTTTTTTTTAAATTTTGCATCATTTTTTGTCTCTTAATTAATTTTTCATAATCTAAATTATTATACTAAACTTCATGGTATTCATTACTGTTTTTTATATGATTAATTATTAATAATCTTATCGACTTGTTTTTTCTTATTTAAATGGACTACAATTTCTTTTTTTTTCCAATAATAAACTTTTCAAATTCAATTAAATTATTCGGCTCTATAATTGTGACGATCACTAGCATCACCCTATAAAAAAAAAAAATGTATATATGTAAAAAACAAAAATGAAAAATATATAAAAAAAACTTATTTTTTTGCACTTAAAAATAAAATAAAATAAATTTTGAGTTTTATTTATTTGAAAGACAATAGTTTTACTTTTCTTTTTACTCCTTATTTTTTTGCCCTTTTTTTTTTCATTTACATGTTTTTTTGCTTGTTTTCATTAAAATTTCTTTCATTATCAATTGTCACTTTCTTTTCTCGTCTCTTTTTTCAAAACAAATGGGCAAACGAGGAAAGCAAAAGGACTTTGAACTGATTTTTTTAAACTTCTTTTTTTTTCCTGATGACAAAAAAATGGAAAGGAAAATTTCTATTCACATTTCAGTGATGAAAACTACACACAACTGACGGTAATTTTGAAAAAAAGATAAAAAACAGTAATAAAAATAAAAATAGTAGTAATCTAATAGTAATAAAAAAGTTAACAGGAAAAATTTAGCAATAATTAAGAAAAAAAAATGGAAAACTCAAGTAAATAATTTTTTTTTTCATTTTATCAAGAACAGCTACTATCAAAGAAAATAAAACAATTGTTATATTTTCGAAAATATAAAACAGATAAAAATTTTAATGTTGACTGAGTAAAAAAATTACAAGTTACAAATAGTTTCTTATTATTATCGTAATTATATTTGAATACTTAATTATTTATTTTAATTCATTTATAATCAAGTAATTTGTGTGGAAAAAATTCAATACCAATATAAAATTTGTTCATTTAAATAACTTATTTCTTAATTAGATTAATTATAATGATATACTCTATAATAATACCAAACAGCGTTACTTTTTTTTTCTTTTAAAGAAGACGCAATTCAAAACAATTTCATTAACTTTACTTCGTGAAACATATATCAATAGCTAAAACTATTTTATTAAAACGAATGAGAATAAGCAAATGAAAAAAAAATTTAAGAAAAAAGGAATTCGATGATACAAAAATTGAAAAATTATACTAAAAAAGAATAATGAAATAATGAATTTATTCTAAAAATTTTAAAATTCTTCTATTTGCAAATTTATGTTTTTAACATATATGAGAGGACTATTAGCAATTAAGTATAAAATTAAAGAACATTTGTTATATATTATCAGCCATAATCATTCACCGATATTGAAAATAATAAATGTTAATATATATTATACTGCATAAATGTTAACAAGATATGTCAATTTAAAAAAAATAATTTCCAAAACCTTAATTTTTTTTTTAATTTTAATCATTTCTAAAAAAATTAAATTACATCCAACTGGATCCGAAAATGAAAACAGCTGATACGAAAAACAAATCGATATGAGAAAAAGAAAAAATCGAGAGAAGAAAAATTGAGAATGATTTGAATAAGAAAATAAATGGAAATTAAAATTTTCATACAAATGAAAGCAAAGGGAAAAAAGCAGATAAACAAATAAGCGAACAGCTGATTGATCAAACGAATCGTTTGTTTTCTTCTTTTTTATTTCAAAAATATTTTGCAGCATTTTTTGATTTTTTCAGCTCCGAGCGAAAAATGAATAGTTTGCCGAATTTTATCATTTTATGGATGTTAATAATGATAATTGGTATATTTTCATTTGGAACAGAAAATTTTTTAATTAAATTGTTGGGATATGATTCAGCGAAAAAACATTCCAAGTAACTCTAATAAGTGATAGATAACTTTGATGATTTTTAGTTTAATTGAAAATTTATAACAAATTTTTGAAGAAAAGTTGTAATAAATTAAATTTCGCAACATTCGCCATCTTTTTAACATTATTAATTCAGTAAATCCATTGAATGGCAAAATATTCAGAAATTAAATTATTTTTGGATTTCCTTATGCAATTTCCAAGCTTAATTTTCGTCTAAATTTAATTTATATAAGAGCCCTTCATCTTTGACTTCATGAAATTAGAACTAAATTCTTAAGAGTAGCAATTAATTAATAAAAATAATGATAGTTTGATGGTTTAATTCAGAAAAAAATTCTTTTCATTTTTATCAAATCTTTTTCTTGCACTTTCTTCTGTCAATTTTATATTTACGAGGGAGTTTTATTAGTTTATTGAACAACTATTTCAGATATTCAAAAATTTGAAATTATGTCACTTTTCTTTTATAAAAAGAAAGTTACACAAACTGAAGCGATTTATTTGGGAAATTTTTTATTTCTTTTTCTTTTTTGTGCTTTCAAAGAAAACAAAATGAATGACTGGAGAAAAAATGGATAAAAAATTTAAGTTAATAAACAAATTTATCAAACAAACAAAATCCAATAATTCAGCATAACTGACACAAATTTTAGAGGGAAATGGATAAAAAAGAAAAAAATCAGACGACATTCAAGCGTTATTTGATTTTTCTGTTTTGTAATCTTTGACAACAGAAAAATAGCGTATATATTTGAAACTCATAAATAGTCAAATATAGCATCTGATTTTTTTTTCTTTTTTTGTTATTTAAAACTAAATTCATGAACGAATAACAAAACTAAGTGCAGCTTTCAGCTGGAAAACTTAGATGAAATCTGAATTAAATTCCGTCTTGCTTTCCTATTATTATCAATATTTGTGAGATATTATTATTTATTTTAACAAAACATAAAAAATTGGCGCTTGGTATTATTGGTGCTATGGATCATTTGCAAATATTGAAATAATTATATGTTATGGATTCTCTTTTTTTATAAAGTTATTGTAAAATGCAGAAATTTTGCATAGAAAATTATGTATGTTATGGAAAAAATAATATGAATAATTAAATAAGTAAATCGAGTGTTTATATACATATCCTCATTTAATACAAACAAATACTAATTTTTCTAATAAAAAATGCATTACATATATTAAATCCTTAAAGATTTGAAAGAAAGGCGGTATAGCGAAAGAATTCAATATGTTAGATTGATAAAAATAAAATTACTCTATGTAATGCAATTTTCATATGCTGCTAAAAAAAAAAAAAACAGTTTTTATATCGTAAACATTTGTTATGATCTAACAAAATTCATAAAAAAAAATACGAAATTAAAAAAATATTTCTGTCATGAAAAAAATTCTTAATCAGATTCATATAAAAGTTGCATATTTGGAATAATAGTAACGATCATATATATATACATTTTCTTAATTTTATAAGTATATAAATAATTTGTATATATTTTGGAATTACAATAATTTTGATCACATATATAATGATTAACATATCGAATTTGATAATATTTCTTTGAATATGACTGAAATTTATGTGCGCATATAATGTTTAATACTATCATTTTGTTACTAACTTGATTGCATTCTGTAAACATTCTATGAAAAATATCTCTGCATATTGTTCGTACAGCTATGAAAATCATAATTACGCGTGCAAATTTCTATTATACGTGCATTTGCATAACACATACATTTATCGGACGTGCACATGAATTTCTGCAAATATTTTTGTTTTCTGCACATATATATATGTATACTGCTATAAAAATCATGATTATGCGTGCACATCGATATTGTACGTGCATTTGATTTGGGTTACATGTATATCTATTGTAAAGGATGTGAATCTCTGTAAATATTTGTTTTTTACGCGAATTTATTGCTATAAAAAAATTCGCAATAATACGTGTATATTCTCATTACACGTGTATTTGTATAATATATATTAATCTATTGTACATGCATGTGAATCTTTACATGTATATCCGTTTTTTACATTTTTACAACATAAATCCCTACAATATTTATATTTATTTTCTATGCAGATATATGTTACGATAAAAATGAATAATTGTACATGCAAATCTCTATATTCATGCGCATAAATAATTGTAATTAAGCATTTCTAATTTAGCTGAACGAAATCATGCAAGCATGAAATGAATATCAAGATAGATTAAATGACCAACCAGGTACAATTGCAGATTGTTCTTGTTGCGTTGACATTGTTGTTTACAGTGATAATAATAGTAGTAATAATGAAAACAATAGATGGTGATGATGATGATGGTGATGATGATGGGTTTTAGACTAACCGCTTTACTAGTATTCAAACAAATCCAATATAAGCCTTATAGCTTTGAGTCTAAATTATACTTCACTATCTAGTCTTAAAACTTATTTCACTCGATTAAAAAGCACTAGGAGGAGGTGCTTTACAAGATGCAGGAAGAGAAATAATGCACAGAAATTCCTGTTACCATTGCACTTTTTTCTCGTCGATTGCTTGTTTATAATTATTATATTTAATACTCATTCTCTCCTTCTTTCTTTCTCTCTCTCTCTCTCTCAATTTTAACCGACAGATTATTTTAAATCTCTTTTTGAAATAAATAGTTTTTTCTTTTTTTTTAATTTTTTCCTTCCAACAACTTTTCTCATCTCTTTCTTCTCTTTTCGTCTTTTTCATTCTTTCTCGAAGAAAAAAAAAAAAGCAATCTTTCCCTTTTCAAACTCGTGATAATCATTTCAAACAATTCCTCTATCATTAATAACAACATGCTCTTCTTATCTTTTCCTTTTGTTGATAAACTTCAAATCATACTATCTTTTAATTCATTTATATATCTTTCTTTTCTATTTTTCATATTATCATCTTGTTTATCGTCTTTTTTTCAAAATTTCTTTTTTTCTTTCTTTATTTTGGATGAATTTTATTTGTAAAGCAAAGAGGAAAAACAAAAGTTTCGCAACTGTTAAATCATTAGCTATTTATGAAAAATAAACAAAACAAATAAGTGTCTTCACTGTTGTAATTTCATGCAAAACTATGCTTACTCTTCCTCTCCTTTTTATTTCTTCCCCTTTCTTTCTCTTTCCCTCTATCTTTTCTATTGTTTATATTTTAGCTAATGATAAAATTATCGTTAAAAATTTCAATGCTGAAAAAGAATAAAGTTGAGGAATAATTATATTCAATTACTTCATTTTTGAAAAGTAATCTATAACCTCAAATTTCCATCTTTTAAAGACTTTAAACTTAGATAAAGAAAAAAATTTCTAAGTTAAAATAGAGAAAACAGATAACATGAAGATATGATTTTAATTGCAATTCCAAAAATTGAAGAAAAGAGCAAAATTTAAACGATTAAATAAAACATTTTAGAAAATGCAGATGAATTATTCGTGCCCAAATGCAATATTTTCCATTTGGCCCAGACTTGAGAAGGATAATATTATGGGCCTAGCCTTTATGTGATCTATAGAAAGATAAACATATAAGGCTGTTAAATGAAACATAAATAAGACTAATGGAAGACTGTTATCAGTGCCAATTGAAATTGAAAGGTTATAGGCCATGAGAAGGACTTTGCAGAGCAATTTTATCAGCTTACTTAATTAGTTCATCGAGTGATTCCTTAATTATTCAAATTTATCTCCATATAAATATCCAAACAATACAACTCATTACAGTATCATCAGTCTAATCATACTTGTTACTGTTTTTATCTTCAAAATCATCTATACTAAAATGTAAACGAAGCATTTTAAAATTAACGATGAAATTATTATCCATTTAAAGATGAGCTGATAAAAAATTGACAATTAGAAATTTCAAAAATAAACTATCCAGTAAGAAAATTTGTCAGCAAATATCTCGAGCAAGATATTCTATTATTTCGATATAATTTTAGACTGGATACATTAGATTGTTTCTTAGTTACCAATTCATGAGCTTATTTCCGTAGCTAATATATATTTATTGTTTATTTGCTTTTATCAATCTAATGATTGCTTAATTATTCAATAAATTATTCATCCAATTGTCTTTAAACTTCTACGTAACTATTAATGATAATATCTACTGCATAATAATCTCACTAATTTCATTTTTAATAACGTTATACCCTTTTCTTTCTTTTTAGTCAAATCTATATATATATATATATATATATATATATTATTATTATTATTATTATTATTAAAAGAATTACAAATAAATCAGTTTTTCCAGGAAGAAACAAGACATAATTTTTCAAATGTTTGACGTCATTGATATAATTGATTTGAGATATGCAATATGAATAATTTAATTCCAACACTCTATTTTCAAATATTGATGATTATAATTACGAATGACAAAAAATTATCGTCATCTATTTTAATTGATAATATTAATCCATTTCTTCCATCTTGTTTGCTACTAAAAGAAATTAGTGAAATGTAGAATGAAATATAATATAAATTTGTAGCAGCATTAAGTTTCAATTTAAAATGATAAGTTTATTTTCTGTAAAACATTAGGAAACCAAATATCAATTAACAAAAAAAAATTTTTTAACTTCAAAAGAGAAGAAAACAAAAAAAAAAAGAACATTGTACAGATTTAAATGATTCCAATGATCAAATAAACTTTCATGTTGTTTCGATCAAAATAATAACAATAATAAACTAATCCTGAATAATAAATAATTTTGAAAATGAAAATAAATAGAAATAAGAATTTCCATATCTCATTTACTTTATCAAGATTTATAACAATAAAAATTTAAACATTTATCTTCGTTAGATCACTAAATTTCTAATGCTTACTGCTTAGTTGGAATTTGAAAAGTTTTGACGAGGAAAAAAAAAGGTTAATTTCTGTTAATTTTTTTATGTTTGCATATTCTGTTATTTTTCGAAAAGGAGAAAAGATGGAAAGTGAATAATAATTGTAAATTAAATAAATGAAAAAGCTAAAAAATTTGCGCTTTTTTATCGAAATATTTCAAGAAGAAGAAGAAGAAGCGTTAATTTTCTCTTTAAAATGTTCCAAAGTATTTGTTAGAAAAAAAGAAATTTATGTTTGTTTATATTTTATATATATTTTGTTTAAATTTTACATTTCTTGTTCATATAAAAAATCTATATAAAGTAAAATTTACGATACATACGCGTATTTATGCAATTTCTAAACAATCATTACTTGCTCACTCAATGACCGTTATGAATTAACAAACATCGTAGATATTTTATTTTGCAAAACACTTTAAAATTATGAAAAGCTGAATATTTACAAGTTTTATTCTTAGCTAAATATTTCTTATCGATAATCTATGATGTCTCTCAAGAGAAATATAATTTAAAGTTTTTAACGGGAAATTCTGAAGAAATAAGCGAACTTGGGGAAAGTTTTCTACGCTCTAATAATTACTTTATTGCTAATATTGGTCTCTAATAATTAGTTTATTTATTGCTAATGTTGACCGTAAGTGACAATTTTTATTTAATTTCAACAAAAAACTTTTTTTAATATTGAAAAATTTTCTTAACAATAACTCATTTCTAAAAAAAGAATGAAAAAAAAATGATCGTTTTAAATAGGAAAAATTTTTTTTGACACTTAATATAAAAATTGTCTTAAATTTGACAATAACTTCAAATAATGGAACGGTTAATTAAAAATAATTAAATATTATTTGAATATGATATGATAGCTTGTTACAGTTAGCCATTAATTAGTCTCATGGTTTAACTGATTATAAAATCGCAACTTATGGAAGGATTATTTAGCAGAATAATTCAGATGATCTCTCCATTGATCACGTAAGACTTTTTTGGAAAGGTTAATTTGGCGAAAAATATGCTTTGAAATAGTTTTGAACATATGAAAGTTAACTTTAAAACGGAAGATACTAAAGGGATAAATGTCTAAATACTTATTAGTTATTAATTCATTTGTTTATTTTATGCAATATTTATTTATTTTTCTGCATTATTCATATTTTGTGCGATTTTTATTTTTGGTTTTTTGATTTTTATATCGATCGATTTAATTTTATATGCCATGTTCTTAACATGCGCACACATACACGCATAATGCCATGACATGCATAATTTTTTATATGTATATATTAATTTATTGCGACATTGCGATTCGAATTGCGATATGAATTGCATTATACATTGAATCATATCGCTGAATTTATTTTCTACTTCTAGAATAAAGAATTAAATATAAAGTCTTTCATAGCTGACAAATCAGAAGATATAACATTATCTAATATATCATTATTATTTACTGACAGCTTTAAAGAGACAGCCTCTTGTTCTTTTACTTTCTTCCTTTTTGTTTAATTGCTAATGATTAACGAATTTTTTGTTAAAATTTGAAAAATCTTTTAGAAAAGTTAAGAAAAAAAAAGAAAAAGAAAAAGAAAAAACAGCACCGATGCCGGTTTTTAGCTTCCATTCCATATCACGAATCAGTGAATCAATTTGATCACGGCCAAGATGTTCCCTTCGCTAAAAAAAAAAAAAAATTGACAAAATTGAAAAAGAGAAGAATTAAAAAATACTCATGCATTAAAAATATTGAAATTTTTTTGAACGATGTTATATCTCTGCAATTTATTTGAGTGAAAAGCTTCAAATAAGATTTCGTAAAATTAAAATTTACTTCATAAATAAAAAAAGAAATTTCATTTTAAAATAAAACACTTAAATTTACCTCATAGATACTTCCCATGCTTTGTGGTGCTGGCAGATCACGAAGTTGAGATTGCTGGTGTTGATTTGCGATACGTTGCGTTTTCGTCAAACCTGTAATTTGATACATATACCATAAGAAATATAAAAAATCTCAACATTTTTTCTAATGTTTTTTCCAACATAATTAAAGCACAATCAGCAGATTACAATCTTCTTTTCTCTGCATGGAATTTATTAGGTTAATTGATTATTCAATCTATTTTAATTAGCTACTCAATTAAAACATTGATCAAAAATTAATTTGTCATGTTAAAATTATATTTTACAAAAGAAATATCGAAATTTTGGAAAAACAAAAGAATGAAAATAAGAAATGTAAAGATTGTATCATCTTCATTATCATAAATTTATAAATATTATACAAAGCTAAATTGCTGCTGCACAGATAAATTTTATCAAAAATTTTTTAAATTATTCATTTGGTTTTTTTTTTATTTTGAATCAATTAATTGAAATAATAAAAACCTATGCAGCAACCACTGGTAAATTTAGTACAAAAATATATGTACTTTGGTCTCGAAGTTCCTTAATAAATTGGTAAGATTTATTGACATTATTGATTGGTAAACGTTGTTTTCTATTATCATAATTGTTGTTAACAGTTTGATAAGCATCTCTTGGTGAATCCATTACTGTATAAGCTGGTGTTTGTGTTGCATATGCTCGAATATACGATTTCGGATCCGTAATAATATGCGGTAATTCATCAGGTATCGTTCCGCTGCTGCTTAAATTTAAAAAAAAAATTCATTTAGCACATATTATGAATGATAATTTAATTTATTTCTGTAAGGAATTCATTTACCATAAGTTTTCAACTTGTCATCTCTGCAAAAGTTTGTCATATTGACACGAAGTTTCATTAAAAATACAAAATTGAAGTAAAAAAACCGTTAATGTTCCATATAAATTACGCAATATTCACGTAAAAATGATATCTTCTATGGAAAAAGTTATGATGATTAAATTTAATAATTCTGTTCACATTAGAATTATTTACAATCTTAGATTTCATACAAATAAACTTAAACTTCAATGGATTTTCAATCCTACTTACCTGATTTATGTAAATTGAATCAACTTCTTTTGATATTTACGCAAAATATATAAAACATAAAAATTCTTCGTCAATTTCTTTTTTCGTTTTCATTTAATTTTCAAAACTTAAGCTAGCAAACAAGTCATCACTTTCATCTTGTGATTGATAAATAATAACTTTATACATCCTGATGATTTTCATAAGTTTGTAAAACTGTGAGAAAGTATGAATTATCGAAAATAATTTTGAATGATATTAAATGATGTCTACGAAATAAAAATTATACCTTTGATATTGAGAAGAATATTGTTGTTGATTATTTTGATAAGATGAATATGGTTGTTGACTATTTTGATAAGACGAATATGATTGTTGGTTACTTTGATAAGATGAAAATGGTTGCTGATAACTTTGATAAGATGAAAATGGCATAGTTTGTGATTGTTGTTGAAATGGTGACCGTTCAGTATATGATGTATTATTATTTAGCTGAAATAATGAAATAATCAAATAATTAAAAAATGATTAAATGAAAAATCGAAAAGTGATTAAGGATAATACTAAAAATGAAAGAATATATATAATGCAGTTATTTAGAAATATTTATAAATTTAGAAAAAAATATCGCTTCTTTTCTATCGAACGATCCCCACAAATTTTAAAATTAGATTTGAAGAATAAATTTAAAATTAATAAGGACGAAAAAGCAAAAGAGAAAAAGAAATATTTCAAGATAACATTTCTTAATAAACTAAATCTTTTCGGAAAAAAATTAAATTGAAAAAATTTATACTTTAATATTATTACTAAATATTTTCAAAATTCTATTTATTAAAAAAAATATCAAAAATTACAATTATAACAAATTTTGCTCAAATTAAAAAACAAATCATTATCAGGGATTTTTTCCTTAAATTTTCATAAAATAATAAAAAGAAATATAAGTTGATGGAAAAATTATTCGTAAAAATTAAAAAATCTTAGAGATCTGAAAATTGAATCTAATTATTATATATTTTCGATAATACATCGATTATTTTGATTCTTTTAATTCAAATTGCTTAGTTTTATTTTTTTATTTTGAAATGAATGAAATTGTCATTCATCTTTTTGGATGACAAGATTCATATTTTGGATAAGAAATGATAACAATAGTTCATGATTATAGTAGCATGAAGATAAAGTTTGGAAAACAAATACATCAACAAAGGTGCTGGCAAATGAACTGATAAACATTTTATCTTCTCGCAATCGTGCTAGTTTAAAATTTTGCTGATCGTTAAATCTATATACTTCTTTTCTTAGAGCATCTGTTAAATTAATTCAAAATATCCTAACAACTTTTGTTTATCCAAATGTCAGGCATTTGTTTATTCAAATATCAACTTCATTTCATTTATTTTTCGATTATTGTGTCTGATTTTCAAACCTTATAATCGTAAATAATAAAGCTTAAGTGCTTATTCTCGAAAATAAATAAAACTATTAATAGTAAATAATAAAACTTTTCTAAAAACTCACAGATTTTAAGATTTTACTAAAACAATTTTATGAATTTTTAATTCAAAAAATAAAAAAAAATGATATAAGTTAGGACTATTTTATCAATAATGGATAAATTAGCGCCGAAATATTATATTACAATAAATTAATATAATGCATAAATACTTCAAATTTAAAAGTTAAAAAGGATTTTAGTATTTGGAAGTTGATGAAGAATTAAGTCTCTAAAATTAAAAAATGCTTCAATGTTTCGAAGTTAAATTTTGTCAAAGGGAACTTGGACTTTTAAAAATTGATTTTAATGTCTGAAATTTGAGGAAAAATTAGATTTTTGAGAATTGAAAGAGGTTTCAATGTCTGAAAGCTAAAGAAAAGTTGGATTTTTACGATTTTAAAAAGATTTTAACCTCTGAAAGTGCGATTTCTGAAAGTTAAAAAAGATCTGAATGTCGAAAGTTGAGGAAGATAACCTGATGAAGGAGCAAACACAAGATAAATGATTCGCTTATGTTAATTCAAAAAAAGAGAAAAAAAAAAAAAGAACATATTTGTTTTCTGCTGTGTCTGTTCATTTTGCTTGTACTTTTATGCAATAAAATTTGATAAATTATGAAAAAAATTTATTTTTTTCAACAAATAGGTCATTTAAAAAAAAAAAACGAATTGAAAAGTAATTCATTTCGTTTTTCACAAGAAAAAATTTGAATTTAATCAAAATTAAGGAGAATGAATGAATTACAATAGGAGAAATGAAAAAACGAAAACTTTTGACTTAAATGGATTTAAAAAAATTTGACTCATTCAAAATTATTAATTTTGTTTTAATTTAAATTTGTTGCTTTTTAAATTTTTCATTTAAATTTATAAATTTTATTTTAATTTCACCACGATAACTTCTCTTCTAATGGCGAAATAATACGATCAATAAGAATGACAAATAAGTGATGCTATTGTAAATATTATGTATTGATATTATCATTTAATTCATTTTCTTATCATTGTCGGATTCAATCAATGAAGTTGTCTACTGATTTCATTTGTTTGAAAAAAATATTAATAATTTAATTAACGAATGAACTAAAAACTGCATTCACAATCCATTTATATTAGATAATGATCATAATTGTTTAAAGAAATTAATTTCGAGCAAAAAATAAGAATAAACAAAGTTGGAAGTGATATATCCGATGGAAAATTTGAGAAAAGAATAGCCAAATGTTTTTAACAATTGAATATAATTAAATGATGATTAAGTAATTAATAATTGATGGTTAAATGTTTTTAGAAATTTGAAATTGTAACAAACCGCATTGGAGTATTGATAAAGGTTCCGTACCGGCATAGGGTCACGGGTATCATTGGACGAAGCATGAAACTAAAAATTAATGCAATTTATTTTAATGGATGAAATTTCAAAATTTAAAAAAAATGAAAAAAGAATTGAAAAAATTTAGGGAATTTTTGTGAGAGAAAAAATGGCGTATCATAAAACTTTATATGCATTAATTTTCACTAAAAAGATGATATTACTAGAAAATTTTGCGGAAAATTTTCATTTTTGCTTCTATATTTTTCAAAAATTATAAAAATTTGTGTTGAATTTATTATCAATGATATATACTAAAAATTTTTCAATTCAATATTTGCACAGTAAACATGATTTTAATTTGAATAAATTTGAATTTTTACTAATAAGTTATAATTAATAGGAAAATGAAATTTTAATTTTACCGTTGCTCTGGCTTGATTTCCTTCCATCGGTCCATCGAACGAGCTGTTCGGCCAATATCGTCGAGACAATTGTTGATCCGTTCCGTCCAATCCTCCATTGGATAAATTCTCGATGTCGTCTTGTAACGATCGACCGTACTCGGTCTTGCGTAAGCCAGCGACTGCGTGCTAAAAATTTGCGACGTTATTTTGCAGAAATTAATAAATAAAAAGCAGCAACGAATATTTTGATATTACTTCTAACATATATTTGGTATTATTTATCATATATTCTCCGTTACGGAATTTTCGAATATTTGATGCTTACGAGAGGTTAAAAAAAATTATTCAAATCGAATTATAATGCGGAAAAGAAATTATCAAAATTGTGTCTTCTTTTTCTCAAAGGAAATAATAGGATAAATCATTTTACATTTGAATAAGTAAAGGATTTCGAAGTGAATAATATTAATACTGTTGAAGCATATAAGATAATGATTACATTCTGAGATTTTAAATTAAAGAATTGAAAAAATAAATTTTAAGTCATCAAAATTGATTGAACAAAATTAAAACTTAAAGAATTCAGTTTTTGAAAAGTAAAATGAATTATTTTCAAAATATCGCAGAAATTATAAATATTTGAAAAAAATAAAATGAAACATATACCTGTAATGTCGTAGCGTCCAGCCGGGGAGCGGTGGGCTTGGGCGACGCTAAAATTTTGTAAAATATTATATAATAAATTATTTTAAAAAATTCAAGTCATAAAATAAAACAAATTACAAATATGAAAAAATAATTTCTTCTTCAAAAATTATTTTATTTGCAATAATTTGAAATAATTTTTTACAAATAACTTGACTTTATCGGAATTATATTTTCACAATAATTATCTTTATGTGATTAATTTGACTAATTAAAAAAAAAAAAAAGTTTAAGTATTTATGGACTAACCAGATACGGAAGAACGTGCTTGTCGGTTACTATCGGTTGATGACCGCCAGCTAGATGGTAAAAACGGCGACTGAAAGAAAAAAAAAACGATTAAGAATTTCAAATATTTCGATAACTCCCATTCATATAATTTTTTTGTGTAAAAGATATTTCAGTAATTGTAGTACTAATTATTTAAAAATTTATTTTCATTTTTAAATTTTAGAATCGAAAAACATTTTTTTGCACGTTTTTTTTATATTAATAAAAGTTAACTTATTTTTTAATGATAATCTTTAATTGACAAAAAAATAGATTGAAATTTCAAAAAATAAAACAAAGCCATACGGTTGACTGTATAGGGGGTGGAGGAGGCGGGGGTGGGGGAGCGTCCATTCCTTAGCGTACGTGTCCTGAATATTAGCGTACGAGTGGCTTCTGCGTCCCCCAATGAGTCTGAAATTCACGGAACAATCAGAAAATGATGTATTTTGAAAATTTATAGCATTCAATTATATATTTGGGCAATTGAAAAATCAAAAATAGGCAATTGCTGCACAAAATTCTTTAATAATTAAAATATCTTATCATGATAATAATGACAATGATTTGATTATTATCACTATATATATATAACGAAAAATTGATGTAGAAATTGTATTAATGGTAATACAATTATGGCAATTAATATCATCAAACAATGAGAATAAAGATGATAATGAATCGGGGTATTTATCAGCTATATGACAGCAATTAATTTTAAAGATATCTCTTGGAATTTGTTATTTAAATTAACACTTATTGTTTGAAATCATTCGTTTGGAAAATTTTTCTACTCTTAGATTTATTTAAATTTAAATGCTAAATTTAAGAGTTGAAAAATGGAAATTTTTGAAATGATGCTAACTAAAACTTTTATTAAGTCAAATGAATGAAGTTTTTCTAGAAATTGAAAAAATGATAAAACAAAGGAGAAAGAGAGCGGATTATTATTGCACAACGATTGGACGAAAGCTGAGACGATCAGTTTTTCAACTGGAATGAGTCAACCATGACATTGAAACCGGTTTTCCCTATCTTTTTGTTTGGAATTTGACATTTTTAAATTCATAGCCGATTTGCATTCTTTCGTCATATCATTTCAGTCAAATAATCCAAATATGAGTAAAATGAGGAATTCAAAAAAAAAAAAAAAAATCAAAAACTAAAAATGTAATCAAATATGTATTCGTATTTTATCATTAATATTATTTTATAAAAATTAGACTTTTTCAAGTATAGAAAAAAAGATGTTAAAATTTTAAAGAATTAAACACTTCAATTAGCTAATAATAAATAACATTAATTTCATAAAGGTTTTAAGTAATAAACAAAGTATACACTACTCAATTAAAAAGGTTTCGAATTGTGATTTATAAAAATTCAAATACTTTAAATATATATTATTAGTCAATGCAGACAAGTTATTAACATTTTCAATAATTACCTATATTGTTAAAAAAAAAAAAAAAAAAGCATTCTTTTAGTATAAAAATTTCAACTTTTAATTGAACGAAATGCTATCACTCTTGGTTAATTTTTCGGAAGTTTTAATCTTTTTATTTCATTACTGGAAATTCTGAACAATTTTCATGCCTTTCAATTAAAATTGTAATATTCATAATGTCAAGAAGTAGTGAATTTGAAAAAAGATGTATAAGACTTATAACTAAATAAAAATTTCTTTTAATGATTTACTTAATTATTGATTAACTACCATAAGTATTATTAAAAAAAAAAAAAAAAAAAAAAAAGAAAGAAAAAACGAAGAAAGAATTTCATAAGTTAGCATTTATTTGATTTATAAATTATTATGACATGAAGTTTTTAATTTTCTTTTAAATTTCAAGACAAATATCTATCTATTTATAAATAAATTTTAACTTATTTATGCAAGTGGAAAAAAAAATTCGGATTGAATTCAAATCTTCTAACACCTTTTCATATAGCAATTGGAATGTGGGAGGAAAAAAAAAGTAAAATTGAATAGAATGAGTAAATATTTGTTGGATGGAATGGGATGAACATTTGTATACTGTTGAGTAAACAATAAATGAAACTTTTAACTATTGTCAACAAAAAAAATAATTATTTCATTTGGCAGAACCAAACACATACCATTCAAAAAAAGTCTACAATTCTTTTATAAACTTTTAATTTATTATTACATTATAAACTAGCAAATTTATTAAAGAGTCAAAAGTAAAATGAGCTCACTCGCGAAAAAGATGCAGTGAATGGAATTTCGATAAATTTTAATTTTAAAATTTATACATTATATCACAAATCAGTAAATTAAAAAAAAATCGAATTTAAGAACGGCGGAATAAATTTAATCTGCAAACAATTTTTGTAAATTCAAAATTTATAATTTTTCTTATTTACGAAATTTAAAGCGAAGAGACAAAAAAGTTTTAACAAAATAATTAAAAATATTGAAAATTTGAAAAAAATGGGATTTAAACTGAATATATTTAATAGAAGTAAAATAGCCTTTTAATAGAGGGAGTTTTCTATGAAATTTAAAATTTTGCAAATTTCATCAGAAATTAATAGATTTAAAACAAAAATAAATAAATAAATACACATAAAATTAACTTACCCTGGAAATGGATACGATGGAAGTGGTGACAAATAACTACTCATTATTACTGTTTGAACATTTGATACAGCACTTACTATACGCAGTAAGTTTTTGCTATACGACTAAGCAACTTTATATTTCAACAATATTTCGTATATTTTCGTCGTTTGATAGGAAGAGTAGAAAGCAGGAAAGTGTAATAAATTGCGAATTAGTAAAGTAAAAATTTTAGCTCTATCGTTGTGCAAGCTTTTACACTCTAGCACTTCTTCGAGCTTTGCATTCTAACTCTTTTTACTTCAAATTCTTCAATTATTCTTTCAATTTCCGTTCCTTCTTCCTCACTTATGTGATATAGTCGCTTTGGAAAATAATCGATATGATGAAGTAGTTTATCAAAAAAATAATAAAATGAAGCGTTTGAAATGATAAAGTTAATGTGTATAGGACGGATGCAAAATTATTACTACGAGATGAACATTTTAATCCATTATAATGGGCCAACAGCTGATAATTAACGGAAGAAGTTATAAATTAAGTAAATATACGTGTATTTCTATGTGGCATGCGTTGGTGTGTGTATGTGTGAGTGTGTAGGTGTGTAATGGATGGCTATCATTGTTCTATTATCACTATAATGAAATGGATATATATGTGTTTATGTACGTGTGGGTGTATGTGGATATGTTTGGATCTATTTGTGTGTGTGTGTGTGTGTGTATTGTTTGATGTTTCTATGTGGGTATGTGTGGGCGTGCGTGGGTGTGTCTATGGCTATCATTGCTATATTATTAATATAACGAAATAACGATATATACAAAATTACAACACGAGTGATCTTTTGTCGTATGTGCAATCAAATATATGTGTGGGTATATGTGGGTGTATGCGGGTGTGTTTGCATGGATTGTGTGGGTGTGTATGAGTATGTGTATGGCTAATAATTGCTGTATTATTATTGTCAAATGAAGAATTTAATCTTTGAAATGGGGGTATATGCTCCAACATTATCATATTTTTTCTATCAAATGAAACATTTAATCTTAAAAAGACTAAATAATTGGAAAATTTTTAAATAATGCAAAATTAATGAAAACAATGGAAATTAAGTGATGAAATAGTCATAATTATTAATCTAATAGTTTTGTTATCGATAGCATAGGATAGAATTATACATCAAAATATATCTATGTATGTATGTGTGTATGTTACCGGATTATGTCGATCAAATGAAATATTTGATCTTGAAAAGGTTGGTAATTAATAATTAAATATAATGGAAAAGTAGCAAAACAGTCGAAATTATATAATTAAGAGAACAAATAAAATAATTAATGGAATGATTGTGTTTTTGGAAATACATGTGGTATGTACGTATTATTATTAATATCAATTGAAAATTAATAAAATAAGAAATAGATGATGATGACTGAAACAATCAAATAATTAGAAATGAAATTTGATTTGAAATAATTTAATATTCAATTATTTTAACTCTCCTTCTTCCATTCTTTCTGATAACAAAATTTATCTAATTTTCCTTCTGATCTGAATTGGATTGTTTTCAATGATGAATTATTATTTTTGGTATTTAAATATAATATAATCAATATTGTGGAATTAAATTTGTCGTAAAATTTCAGATTTTCTCATTTATCAAGTATTAGGAAAAATCATTTTTTTTTTCAGTTTCAAAAAAAAAAAAGGAAAAAAACTGAAACCAACAGTTCTGCAAAGAAAACTTATTTTTTTGCAACAATTTTTGGAATATTGCAGAAAAAGTAGAAATTAATTTATTATATTTTAAAATAAGTGTTACTAAGAATCGATAATTTTTTTTTTTTTTTGCTTTTACTTTTGGGAAAAATTATCAATTAGAAAAAAAATCGAAAAGATTGAAATAAATGTTATACAAATTTTTAGAATTCTCATTTGAATAATAGCAAAAAATCGATTTGTAATTTAAATACGTAATCTTTAAAATGCAACTTTTTTTCAGAATTTTTGTCAATAATCATAAATGTATAACAACCGTTGCAAATTTTTATATTTAAAAATTTGATGGATAAAAATAACATTTGAATTGATTTAATATGCTGATTGACGTCATATAAAGAAATGATCAAAAATTTATGAAGAAAATATTTGAATTGACGTAATATGTTGATTGACGTAATATAAAAAAATGATCAAAAATCTGTGAAAGAAAAAAACACATAAATTGACGTATATAAATAATTCACCAAAAATCTGAGAACGAAAATATATCCCAATTGACGTAATATGCTGATTGACGTAATATATGTTGATATAATACGTCACTAGCAGCGCTGATTTATAAATTTCGTTCAAAAAATGATCAATGTTTGCGAACGAAGGAAACGAATAAATTGACGTAATATATGTCAATATAGTGCGTCACTACTAATCGATAAATTTATTCGAAAAATGATCAAAAATGAAGGAAACGTGTAAACTGATGTAATATGCCGATTGATGTGATGAAGTGACACAGAAGAGTTAAATAGTTAATCCGTTACTTATGACGCTAATTTATAAAATTCACTTCAAAAGCGATTTGTGATGTTAGAAATAAAACAAATGGATGTTTTTCTGGAAATCGTTTTTTTATTTGATAGGTGAGTGATTTCTGAACTATAAGTGAAAGATTTGATACTATCGATCGATATCATGTTTCACTTTTCTTTGCATCGAAATTCCGAATGAAAATTGATTTGTGATAGTTTGTTTATTTTGAAGTACTTCATTTATTATATTTAATATTTAATTTATTTAATTCCATTTTATGTTTCAATCATAATTTTATAAGAATAAAAATAACAGGAAAATTGATACATTTCTCCAATCATTCTACTATTTCTTCAAAAATAGATAATCCGATGCTCGAGAATCATTTAGGAATCTGATATCAAATTATGATAAAACATGTTGAAAGTTACAGATAAAAAAGACATATGAAGACCAAAAGATGTTTTTTTAAACAGAAATTAACTTTCGAACTCATTACGTTTTATTGCATTTCCACAAACTGAAATAATTAATTCTATCCCGTGGATAATTATATAAAAGATAATTAGCCAAAATTAAAATCAATATTTTAATAATCAAAGTATCTTTAGCTTCAAATGAAAGTTTTAGCAAAATTTCATACATTTTCTCAAAATATTGCACTATATTTTTCAAAAGAAATTTACGAAAAATATAATTATTTAAAACTAAATTAGATAGAAATTTGGACGAATTGCAGTAAAGTATTTAAATTGAGCTTTATATATACAAAATTTGTGAAATATATGATGCCAACTAAATTGTATTTTGAATTGAATGATTGAATTAAGTAATTAAATAAAAATAACTTAAGCAATAGAAAATTGATAACTGTGTAAATAATAATGATTATTAAAAGCTATTACTATCAAAATTCTTATCATAATGACTCAGTCCGCCTTAGCCTTATTTCTTATTTTAAATTATATAGAAAATTTTCTATCATAAAGTGAATTTCAAATTTTATTTAAATTTATTATTCATAATCTTAAATTGTGCCAGAGGATAAAAATTGAAGTCAAAAAAAAAAGTGAAATTGGCATTTATCGAACGGGAAAAATTTAGACAGCATACATTAAAAATAATAGAAGTACTGCAAAGTATGCTCAAGTACTATATGTTTTATAAAATCCGAAAATTGTGCCTGAAAATTTGGGAGTAAAATTTTAACTTAAATCCAGAACTTTATTTTGTAATTGAGTGAAGAAGTTCTATCGTCAAAATTGATTAAATGTTTAGATATTTTATACAAATAAATCTTAAAGATACTGCAAAACTGAACTGAGATTTGAAATCATAATTTTTCTTTCAGATTGGTCAAAAAAAATAAATAAATAAATTGATTATAAATAAAATGTTATGTAAAAATGACAGCTTAAAAATTTTATAAAACTGTAATGGAAAAATATTTTCATTATGTTTGATTAATTTTTTTTACATATGCTATTTTACACGGATTAAAAAATGGCAACTTATCTTTATTAGTTCGTTTTAAAATTTATTTTAATCTTTTTTTTTGTTGCAAAACATAAAAAAGTGAAAAGAAAGTAAGATGAATTAGAAAATGGAATTAAAGTGAAAGATAAAAGTAAAATTACTGCAAGAATAAAATGAGAAAGAAGTTTGAGAAAAAAGAAAGCAAATAAGGTCAATAAACTAAGAAATGACTAACATCATTGTAAAATTGGTAAATGATAGGGAAAGGAAGAAAAGAAATCAAAAATTATATTAAATTTTTAAAACAAACAAAATTTTCAAATTTATATATAATTATGAATATGTGAAAATGTATCTTTTATGGGTCTTATTTTAAATTAATTTCAATAAAATTTATCAATTTCGAGAGAGCTATAAAAAGGAAATTTTTCCATTTATTTTATAACAAAATCATTTGATTATAAAAACTGCGGAAAAATAAGTTTTATAAGTAAAAGTTCTGAAAATTTTTGAAAAAAATTCGGAAAATTATGGGCAATTTTTGCTAAAATTAAATAACTCCGTACATAATTAAGAAAACGAAAGTTAGTGGAAAAAAAAATGTGTGGGAAATATTTGAAATCAGAGATAGTGATAACAGTATGAAAAAATAAATGATAAGATTATCATATGATGAAAAAAAACATGGTTGTGTTTGAACTTTAATTTTCATTTTTAATTGCAAGTTAATGATATTTCTGAGGAAATAAAAGTATCTATCAGTGAAGTATTAATAGCCAATAATAATTTTTGTTACCATTACGATAATGTTACCAATGTTATCACTGTAAAATAAAGGCAACCTATAACTAATGCAATATCTTGCTCTATGATTGTGATATGTTAAATTTGAGCGGAACAAAATAATTTATCACAAAGAATGAATAATCGATTAGGATATGATAATTAATTCAAAATCAATAATTATGACAAATTGACAAAGTTAAGAAAATTTTCAGTGAAATTATAAGCATAATAATGCTACAGATGATATTATATAAAATTAATAATTATTCAAAGTATTCCAAGCAAATTGCAAGAAAATTTGGAATCGAAAGTATCGTTATGCCGTTCAGCATATCTATTAGTTAAAATATTTTATCTTAAGTTCCAATATGCCATAAGATGGAAATTGAACTTTATTGACTGACTATATAAACAGTTGTTGCTTATCATTTATCAATGCCTTATATCATTTTTATTTAAAACTAAAGCATAAAACAGATATCAAATTTAGGCTTTTCGTCCGCATGTTTTTCTTATTTCTTCAAAATTATTTTAAGCAATTTCAATTAACATTAGCAAATTTTTCTGTTTTAAGTTATCAATATTGTACAAAAGGAAACAAAAAAACGAAAGAAAAGTTATCAAAGTATAATTTTCATATATTAAATACAATTAATAGCATTAGTTTGTAATTAATAACTTTTCTTTAACTAATCTTATATAAACAATACTACAACTTTCACATTTTTCAGTTTTTTTTTAGGTTTATGTTTTTTTCTTATTTCAGATAAAATAGTATTTAAGTAAAAATACACATAATTTTCTTTTTTGGTTTATAATTCATACCATATGTTACATTACATTTCGAAATGTTGAGATCAGATGTAAGCTTAAGAGGAAAAAAAGGGGAAAGAAAGCAACGGAACGATAAAAAACATCTGTCTCATTTATTTTTAAATATTTACCAAATGTTCTAACTGCCTTTTTATCTCAGAAAAATCGAAACATTCGATAAATATTTTAAAAGAGAAGCAAAAAGTTCAAGCTAACTTTAAATTGTTATTCGACAAATTATTTAAAAATAGAAGCGAAGGTTTAAACTTGATTGATGTTGTTTGATACAAAGCAAAAATCTAAATTTGAAAAGAAAAAAAGGAAATATAAATAAAGCGATGAAGCAAACCTTACTTAAATTAAATTGATTGAAGTGATGCAAATTTCATAATAACAGTAGCATAATCATAATATTTCACAAGAAAAAATCACTTAGACAATGCCAAAAATTAATTTAATTAATTCTTTTTGGTTAAAAATATTTTACTTTTATATTATTAAAATATATTTTGATATGGAAAATTTTGATAATATTCAAAATTAGTTTATAACAATTATTTTCGAATGAAAATATTTCATTACTATTAATTATATTTCAATAAAATAATAGCTTTGATAATATTTAAGTTACACGTTCTTAGAATAGAAATATATTTATTAAAATATACTTTAATATTATAAATATTTGATGTGATAACTTTGATAATATTCAAGTACCCATTGTTAAAATACAATACATTTAGTAAAATAGATTTTAATTTTATGATTTTGATAATACCTATAGAATTTAATTTCATGATTTTGATAATATCTAAGATAGATTTAATTAATTTTTTTTCTTTGACTGAAAATATTTCACATTTATATTACTAAAATATGCATGTAACAATGTGGGAAATTAAAAAACAATTAAAGAATTTAATAACTAAAAAATCATGTTATAAATGTTCTAAATTAAAATGAATGAGATTGGTGGGAATATGACAATGATTATTAGATGAATTGGTATCAGTAGTAAGCGGTAGATATGAATGAGACAATTTAATCTTATATGGTAGTGAAATAAAGAGAAATTTCAAATGATGTTGCAATTATGATCAGATTAAGGTCACGGATAAAATGAGAAAATCGCCTTTAAAATTTTCAAAATAAAACATGTAATAACTAGTAAAATCCTTTTTTTTTTTTGGAGAATTTTGTGAAAGCTAGAAAAAATATAGTAAAAGTAAATCAAGCGCTATTAGAAAATAAATCAAAAAAAACCATTAAAAAGGATAAATTAAAAATAATATTCAGGTAATAAAACATATTAAGAGGAAAATGAAAAGATAATATTTAAAGGTAAATTTATTTAAAGATAAGTCAGCGATAATAAAAATATGGTTAATCCGAATGATATCAAATCGATAAAATTGCAAGATTTTTCGAGTTATCCTGCTCGTATAAAAAAGTAAGATCTAAATAATTTGATCTAAGAATTATCATCATGAAAAGTTTGCATTAAAATGAATGGCAAATATTATCCGAGAATTTCTAAATATTTGTACAAATACGAATTAAAATTCGGGTCATTTTGTTGCAATTTTATCTTCATAATCTCTGAAATTTGCCTTCTTAAAACTTGGATAATACCTCTTATTACTATCTTTTTTTGCCCTTTATTGTATTACTTGCAATAAACAAAAAAGATTATAAATGAGGGAGAAAAAATGGATAATAAAATACTGAGAAGAGAAATATAATTAATTTAAATAAATTGAAGAAGTGATCATAAATAATTAGAAAAGAATTGATAGAATTTCAAGCTATTTTTGAAGTATTTCAAACAACATACATATTTTCAAAAAAACATTTTAAACAATTTAGTGCAATTTTTGAAACTACGATTATCGATTTATTTCTATTAATTTCTGCGATACTACTACTGAAATATTCCCATTTATCAACTAAAACTATCATAGATGAAGAATTATGTATATTTATGAAGCATTGCTTTATTTTTATTTTTTTTTCATAAAATCATACAAAATTAAAGTCATCATTTCATTAATGTTAAGTAAACAAAAAAAAAAAAAAAAAAAACTATCTATTGGGAGTTTTTTAATTTTAATTTGAACGCATGGCTACGTTCTTAATTAAATAAGTTAAATAAATTTCAGCTTAAAAGTAAAGTTCAGCGAGATAAACATTATGTATTGTATTCCAGATATTGGAAAAATGAGAGATTAAAAGAAATAAAATAAGCAAGCATTATTAAATATTATATGAAATGAAAATTTAATATGAAATGAGAAATTCATAATCATTTGTTTTATTTAATCATTATTTATCAGAACAAATTTTTTTTCATGACATATCGGGATATTTATTTATTCATCCATGACATATCAGGAGATATTCGATGGTTTATCATGACATATCGGGATATTTATTGGCTTATCTCTAATATGTCGAGATATTTATTTATTTATCCATGTATATTGTGAGATATTCGACGGAATTATCTATAAATTATCACGAATCAATGTAAAATGATAAATATTTCGTTTTGATTCATTTAAGTTGAAAAAATTTTTAAAAAAAGTTCAAGCCTTTTTAAATCAATCATCATAAAAAAAAGGTTAAGAAAATTTAAGCCTTTTAAAAAACATTGTTATGAGATTTTAAAAAAATTGTTATGAGAAAAAAATTTTAAAAAAAGAAGTTAAAGCTTCTTAAAATAGTTACCATAAAAAAAGGTAACAAAAGAAATTCAAATCTTCTTGAACCATTTATCATGTAAAAAAAAAAAGATAAAAAAAATCTTTTTAAAATAATTCCCATAAATGAAAGATAAAAAATTTTAAACCTTTTTAAAAAAATTATTATAAGAAAAAGACTAAAAAAAAAGAAGTCATTCTAGGAGAATTATGAGCTTCATCTTCTCTTTTTTTTTTTTTTTTTTTTTTAATTGGCTTTTTTTTTTTTTTTTTTTTTTTAAATGGCATTTTTCTTTTCAAAATTATTTCTGTTTCATTCTTCCTATTACCATTTCTCCATTTTTTTTCCCAAATTTTTACAAATATAGAAGAAAAAAAGGAAAGAAATGAGAAACTATAAATCTTTTGATGTAAAATTTAAAAAGAATTGAGAACGTAAATGATGAAATAGATAAGGAACATTTGGAAAAATATTTAAAAAACCGATCAATGAGTATTGATTATCAAAAAAGCAAAATGAAGTTTTGCTGAAAAAAAAAAGGTAGAAAAAGGATGAAGGATGAAAATAGTGAGAATATTTTTCCTTTTTTTTCTGTTCATTTTTTAATTTTAAGAAATTTTTTGTTTTTTGAAAGAAAAAAAAGAAAAAAGAAAAAGAAAGGCGAAGCAGATAGTTTTTGTTCGATTCCATTATATAAATAATGGAAACTGAAATAAATGATTGATAAATTCGGACACGGAAACTGGTCAAGCAAATTTGAAATTCCCGGATTATTCTCCTGAAAAATCATAATATCTGTTGACAAATTTTACTATTAACACGTGAAAATGTCGTTTGTACATAAAAATTGAACAAAATGAGGTCGTTCTTTCTTTGATCATCAATTACCAATTTCCTTATCATTCTTTCTTTTTTTTTTTTTTTTTTGAATTTAGCAATTTGCAGCTGGACAAAAAAAAAAAACTCAAACATAATTTTTGAGATTTTAAAAATGGGAAAATATAAAATATTAAACTGAAAACTAATAAAACAAATATAAAAAATCTCCAGTTGATTGAATTAATCTTGTATTTTTTATTTATTAATTTAATCGTCGAAATGTATTGTTTTTTATTGAGAAAAGTTCATAATTTTCAGTGAGAAAAGTTTATGAATTAGCCAACTTCTATTTCCAAATTTCAAGGATTAAAAAGTTAGTGTTGATTCACTGATATCAATGTTATCCATATTTTATTGTCGATTGCTTTAAATTATTAATAGGGATTTGATGAATTGATGAATGCTAATACTTTTTGTTTCTTTGTTGAAAAAAATTGCTGTTTTATAGTTCATTTTATAGTTCAGATGACAACTAATGAGTATTAACAAAGTAATGAAAAGTGATAGAAAAACTGCGCCATTTACTCGATTTTCTTAATACTGATAAGATTGCAATTTGTTTAACTTCATTTTCGAAACATTCTAATTTATTTGAGAAAAATTTTATTTCAATTATTACAATTTGAAATCACTTTCAATATATTTAAAAGATTAATCAAGTTAGATGATTACTATAATTCACTGTAAAATAAACAAAATTGGATTTTGCTATAGAATAACAATAAAAATAAATAAATTGGAAGAGAGAAAGTATGAAAAGTCCTCAGTTATTCGAAAAATATCAAAAATAAATAAATAAAATATGGTATTGCCTGAAAGCAATACCTCTTTTGGTGCGCTGCTTACAAACTGTAAAAACGATTTCGCATCACGCCCAGTACCGCAAGCATTCAAGCTATAAAAAAAAAAAAAGAAAGAAACAATTCCGAAAATTCCAAAACTTTAAGGAGTAAAATAAAAAAATATGATGATTATGTCAAGAATCGGAATAAATATTATATCAATAGACTACAATTCTATCATATTTACAATGGAAGAAGTCATTCTATTTACTAATTCAGTAGAAAATTTCACCTGAAAAACTTGGAAGCGATAACCAGAAATGAACAAGTATGCGTTTTAACAATACGCAAACATTATTTTGTTCAGAAAATGGAAAAAAAAAAATTCTGGTATATTACCGATGGATTTATATTAATTGTCTTTTTTGTTATCAGGACAGTCACCACTATCATCCATCTTTTGAGCATTTTGCCTGTGAGCATCGCGAGCTTTGTCTGCTGTAACATCTTGAGCGGGAGTCGCAGGAATCTGACAAGTCGGATACAACACTGCATCAAATGTCGTTCGCCATGATTCTGGTAACAATCGAAATATGATCGGCTGAATGAATTTGATGTATATCGCCAGAAGTACGGGTAGCAATATGCACGGTACACAAACCATCTTCCTTCAACAAATTTGCCGTCTTCTGATAGCTATAAAAGAGAAAAAAAAATCAATCTTTGATAAGCCGAAAAGTTAATGTTTTCAATTGAAGTACAAAAATTTGAACTCAACCAGACTAATGTTGAAATTTAAAAAAAAATTCCTGGTGAAATTGAATTACTATGAAATATCAATGTTAAAAAGTGGTGCTTTAGCGGAAGAATATATAGCATTTAAGCTTCCTTTCAGACCAGAATTAATACTAAAAGAAGAGGCAAACAAATCAAAATCAATCTTATTACATACATAACACGAAATAAAAACCCAAACAGTCAACAACAAAGTCTACCTAATTATTTTTATTAATTGATTACCCAGCTTTGGTAATGTCAGATAATTTCATAATTCTACATTCTGCAATTTAACTTACTACTCGTCTATTGAGTATCCGACCTATAAAGTAGTACATAAAAAAAAAGCTTTAAACATACTCATTATACCATTCGGAAATATCTAAGGAAGAACTACAACATTAATTCGAAAAATTTTCAACTTTCTTAATAACAGTGAGTCAAAAAGCACAAAGTTCGCCTATGAGCTGCTACAATTTCTGTCTTTTAAATACAGCAACAAAAAATCCATTAGTTAGATCAATTTCTGGTAATGCCCGCAGACATTTATGACCAAATGAATAGTTTGTTTTTCCGCGATGCGGCCATTTTGGCAGTGCCTTTATTAGTTTAAATCGCGTCCGTAAGAAATCGTCGTTAAGGATCTGAAAAATATATCATAAACATATTCTATTTTTCTCATGCTAATTAAGACGACAGGTTTTAGTATAGAGAAAAAGAAATAATGACAAAAGAATTTTTCTTCTATTATACTGCACTATATTTAAAACTTCAAGGTACTAGAGTCAATCTTTTGCTTCTTTCAAAAAAAGAAGAAAGAAAGAAACTTTCAACTTAATACTTCCTTTCAGAGAAAACCTGATTATGTAACTGAACCTAGATGAGAAAGATGAATAGTAACCTCTTCGATCACTTGCTCATTTTCTTCCTCATGAATTGAACATGTTGAATAGACGATTTTTTTCAAATTTGGCAATCCCATCGCATGTTTCAAAAGCATAGCCTTAAATAGGAAAATTATGCTCGATAAAATTACTCAAATGTTCACGAATAAACATATGAAATAATGACAGAAGATTCGTAAATGAAAAAGATTACTCAAATGAACAGCTCTGACATTCTAATGTATAAAATTTCCAATTCTGAAATGAAATTTACTGAAATGCACGGTTAGAATCCAAATGATATAATGAGAGAACATTATACGGATCACATCAGATAAAATCTAAATATAAAACCCTAAAATTTCAGTCATAAGTATCCGTCAAATACGAAAATCATAATTACGAGTTCTTTCACCTGCAGATTTGATAAAGATCGTAAACGACTGGTGTTTGTTCTTTCTTCTTCATCAATCAGTTGATCCATTCGTTTCACAATCCCTGATCCACTACATGGAGGATCCAGTAATGCATACCGTATCTTTCAATGGATTCATATAAGAAATGAAATATTCAAAAAAAGAAAAGTTTAAGCTTAATTTTGTAATGGATTAGACAAATAATTTGATAACTAGAATCACAGAGAATCATATTCTGCGGACAACTCTTCTACAATTGGAAATCTTTCTGAATTAGCAGACATTAAGATAAACATACAATAAAAAACGACTTATAACGAAATGAAACGATTTACGGCACGATCTGATTGCTATACATATTTCTTGACAAAAATAAGGAAATTTTAATTGTTTAACTAAATTCATCAAGAGAAATGAACACACCTTACTAAATCTCTTATTCGTTACATCAGTACGAAGAAAATCTCCACAATATGTGCTAACATTGATTGCTCCAGCTTTCTCGATCATTGTGCGTAACGTTTTAATGCGATCACTCGCTTTATCGATTGCCCAAATCTTGCTGAAAGCAAAAAATAATCCAAAGATGAAAACATATCATCTATCAAACCAATAAATCATCTGCGACCTCAACTGACCATGAATAAGCATGAGCTTAATTACTGAATTTATAAATAAAGCATTAAAAAAATCTTCACCCTTCGTTTTGGACCAATGCTGCAAGATGTGTAGTCTTCATGCCAGGTGCTGCACAGATATCAAAAATGTAACTTCCTACTTTTGGATTCAAAACCAGGCTTGATAAACAGCTTGCCTAAATATGTACGATTTACTGGCTTTGAATTACCAGTAATTGCAGAAAATTAAACTTGGATAATTTATCATGGAATGTAAATGGCAATGGTTTTATAACAAGAAAAGAGAAACATATTCCCGAAAGATTCCTGCAGAATTATTAAAATAATTATGATGAACGGCTTGGCTCTGAATGTTTTATCAATTAGACTAAATTCGAGATTAATTTTATGAGCGAAACTTAGGAGTAGAAGTACTATATTCTCACGTTTTTCTTCGTCGTATTATTAATAAGATCAAATGTAATAGATTAAATTCAGTGATGGAAACAAAACTGATAGAACAAATCTAAAATCATAATAAATAACTAATATAAATAGTAAATGATACTTTTAATAAATTTTTATATCAGCATACCTTGTCTTGCAGTAATAAATATCCACCTGTAACCATCCAATGTTGATGCAAATCGGTATTTGCAGGAAAAAGAAGCAATTCGTTAACATGACAATCAATGTAAACTTGATCTTCCGACATCGAACTAACAGTAGTCTTGTACCAGTTGTCATTTTCCTGAGGTTTCAAATTCGAAATAGTCCATCCTTCATCTTGCAAGGCTGAAAAAATTTCGCTAAATTGAAATTCAAAGGTTGGAACAATTTCAGTAAATTGAAATTGGTTTTTTATTAAAATTTGATAACATGAAAACAAATAATTACCTTGCAGTGCCTCATCAAAAGACCATCTTAGAGTGTTCACTCTTGCATATCTCGGATTTCCGATTTTTGAAGTTTGCGCAACATGTCCTTTCGCCTCTTCAATCATATCTTTCATATTTTCCAACTTAAAAAACCATGAACAAATGGTATCAAGTAAATTCACATTTTGGTATGAAATTTACATAAAAAAGAAAAAAGCTCTGGAAAAATAAAGTTAAATTGAAATTAGTGAAGAAAAAAAAAAAGGAAATAAGAAAACATCAAAAATAAAAAAATAATAATAAGCGCAACAAAGATGAAATAAAACGGATATTTTTCTTTGCGTCGTCTGTTTGATATTATGAATGGCTGAGATAATCTTGATACGAATTATCAATGACATTATTTATAGAAGTTAATCAATCGAACGTTACGAGATGTAGAGAAACTGTTCATATTATTTTCATTCTTTTAATCGGTATTTATGTAATCTTTATTAATTGAAGAATATGAACATGCAAGTTGCAAATGGAATATTATTAGTTGCACTCATAATATAAAAGTTCATGATATTCAACTAGAGAAAGAGAAGTTGAAAAATGAATCCCACTTACTTGTTGATCAATATAGGCTGCACGTTTTAGAATAGCATCAGAATACGCTTTCTTAGCTTTGCTCAGTCCTTGACCAAAAATGTAATCATACAGCAACACATAAAGCAAGTAACGATCAAAATGTACGTTTTTCAACAAGTCATGCAATTCTTTGACTTCTAAAATTCTATCCAAACAAGTTCGAAAACGCAAAGTTTCACAGCATAAGCGCAGTAATTGCTTCTTGTTCTAAAACAGTTAAGTTCATGTCCAAAGAAAAAAAAAAAAAGACAGACTTACAAGAACTAAAGCAAACTAATAAGTTAAACACACCTTGAAATTACTTGCATAAATCGCAGTTCGAATATTCGTCTCTTTATTTAGTGCCTTTCGCACAACTTTCCCCGCTTCGCTATATAAATCGAACATTGTACAGTACAATATAAAATGGTTTATTGCTACAATCGCATACCTGCATCAATGATATTTAACTTTATATATTTTTCAATCCTGCTAATGTTACGCATCAATTGCAGACATTTCTTCTGCAGATGTGTATGCTGTTTAAAATTTCCTTCTCTCATTTTCACGTATACGTTTCTATCATAAAATAAATTCTTCGATGGTGTTATAACTAAACCGTGATTTATTTATCATACAGTATCCGAATGTAATATCAGGTTTTAATTTACACCGTATTCATTATATCAACATAAATAAAAATGTAAATGTTCGTTGTTCAATTCTAAATTTTTCAAGTTTCCAAGTTTTCCACCGATTGATTTGAAATTTTGATACAATACTGTATTAGAATGGGTGCGTGTTTCTATGCAGATATACCTACTTTTTTTACTTGCCCCATTTGTGACAGGTAAACAAGTAAGTGAGCAGACTGAATCTATTGACCAAACTTACTTTCTGACTAAATTGAATCTACTGACCACATCTACTTTCTACTGTTCATTTTTACACAGTATTTCAATTTCTTCACCGCTTGATTTAAAATTTTAATACAACGTCGCATTCGAATATGTCCGTGTTTTTATGTAGATAAGGCGCATGTTCAAGAATTCTCGGAGATTTAACACTTCGAACAAATGAACATTTACAATTTTATTTTTGCAAAATTAGCTGAACAGGCTAGTAATACAGGTTCAGATAGTAGTACTAATAAGACTTGATTAATTATAAATCAAGATATTTAGATTAGTATTATATGTATGCATCACTAATAAGAAATCTAAAATACTGATAAAAGCTTCGCAATACTAAGAATATCTCTGCAATACCACTAAGATTAATCTGAACTTTAAACTAACTTCACATAATGAACATCATGCGGTAGTATTAAAAAAAAAATTACTACAAGATTAAAAAGACCTATTGCACTAATAAAGATCAATTTCAATCTTACACTAATAATAAAATATACAAGATTTGATATCATATTCTCCACTGTTTTGTTTTTGTTTCATTCCTTTCTTGTTTTGTTTTTTTGTTTTGATGACAGCATTGAATTTTTTGAATTATTACAATATTAATAAGAAGAAAAAACCATATTAATATGATAGCATTAAAAATTATTACAATACTGATATGATTTATTATACTAATAAAAATTAGCTTGAACTATATTCTAACTTCACATAAGGGTACTGATAAGGTAGCATTAGAAATTCTACAACATTAATAAGGTTTACTATAATACAGTCAACCAAAAAGGAATCAAAAAGTATTAAAAACTGTTGCACTACTAATAAGATTTACTACACTAATAGGACCTATCGAGAATTAATCTTTAATTTTAAGAAAGTTGGCTCAATCTCGATTCGATTGCTGCATCATTATATATGCAATGAATGATGAAATGGTTTGATAATGTATGAGATTAATCTGTAGTATATAAAAGGTAGAATGGAGTGAACAAATGTTAAATGCAATTCATCAATGATTACTTTTTGGCAAAGTAAAAATTGTCATAATTGATGAATCATTCGTACATGATTAAATATCTAATCAATTGATATTTCCGAATGTCGGTGAGTCCATTTCCAATAACAAAAATAGGTTTAAAATTTGATTTTTTCCAAAATTCCAACATTTTATGAAATATTTTCGAATGAAGGACATTTTCATCAATGCATGAATGTTGCCCGAATGAATGGTGCAGTATATGGTAATATCAGAAATTGTTACAACATTAATAAAACCTACTGTAGCATGAGTATGATGCTGCAGTAAGCAGATTTACCAAAAACCAATCAGGAAATACTAAAATCACTGTACGACTAATTAAATCCACCAGAGTTCCAGTAACATCCGCCAAGAACTAATCTCAAATTAATTTCAAGGAAAGCTGAATTCAACCGGTCGCATCATTGGCATATGCAACAAATGATGAAATGGTTTGATAACATGTGGGATTAATCTGTAGCAGTGTGAAAGACGAGATAAATGAGCAAATATTGAGCGCAATTAATTAATAATGGTTTTTTGGCGAAGCAAAATTGTTTGTCCCAATTAATAAGTTATTCGCGCATGATCAAATGTTTAGTTAATCGATATTTGCAGACGTCGATAAGTTTATTTTCAAAAACAGCAGAAATAAATTTAAAATTTGATTTTTCTTCTAAAATTCCAACATGTTTTACGAAATATTTTCGGATGAAGAACATTTAATGTTGTTCGATGGAATGTTATCGCTTTTCCGCATTTCATTCTTGTTTCGCATTAAGGAAACGATATAATTTGAATTGAGTAAGTACCTCAATTAATTAAATTGAAACTAATTTCATTCGTTGTTTTATTTTCTCTTCAATGATGGTTTGTGATTTCTTAAATATTTTATGATTATAGTGGCCAAAAAAGATTTTTTCAAATTAATTTCATTTTATTGCCAACGGCCAAATATAATTTATCATATTGTGCCATGTACGATCATGTACTGCATTTGCATCGAATTTGTTCATTATTGATATTCAAGTGATTCCGGAATCGGATGTTAAATGTTTCGATCAAGAAATTTTCTACTTTTTTTTCGGAACTTTTATTGTGTCCATTTTAGTTTGACAAAAATTAGTTTCATTAATATTTTAAAATGACTCAATTCATTTTCGAAAAATTAATTATCAATGAATCTGTGGAACTCTTTTTTTTTTAAACTTAAAATACTTTTAAGGAATACGAATTCATGCGTGGTGTTTCTCAACTATCGAAATTTCGCCGGCATTTTATATTGATTGATATACTTTGCTCAGATTTTTGCTATCACTTTTAAAATTTCCGAAAGTGAAAATGAATTTTCATCACATTTTACTTTATCAAATTTGATCAGATTTTAAAAATTAGATCATTCTAAAATTTTTCTTATCTAATTGTTGTTGTGAATGATTGTCACAGTTTTTGAAATCAGCATACAAGTAAGTAGAGAATATAAATTTTTTGATATTGTGAAGTAAAATGCAAAATTCAATGTGTCAAACGAAGAGTTTATTTCATTGTCGAAGGTTATTACAATTTCTATCATAGGATGTTTAATATTCGAAAAGGAAAAATTAAGTGAAAATAAAGAAAACAAGAAATTTTTTTTCTGAACAAATAAAGGAAGAAGAAGGAAAAAGTTTGTAAAAAGATTAAAATCGAAGCATAATTATTATCAAAATAGAAATAATTTCAACAATTCGTAATAAATTGTCTGTTTCATTTCTTATTTTGCGCATAAACTCCAAATTAAACTCCAAAATATTACAGTTAGTGATAATTTCGTTGTCACTGGTGATAATTTTGCATTAAAATTGAGAAAAGAATGAAAAATATCAATGGTGATAAAAAGAAGTGACGAATGATATGATTGAGATAAATTTAAGACAAAATAAAATGTTCAAGTTGATTAAATCAGATGAATGATTGGATAACATAAAATAATAATAATACTACAGCATCTCTAAAAAAATTATACCAGTTCATGAAATTGAAATATGACAAAAAGATGAGAAAAGAAAATGGAATGAAGGAAAACAGGAAGAAAAATATGACAAAGTGTTGTTCGTAACAAAATTTTTTTTGATTTTTCGAAAACCGGATATGAAAATGATAGATATTGTTGTTGTGGAATGAATTAATTGATGAATAGAATTGAAATATACTCTAAAATAATTCCGTTAATTTTGTAATTTAACTAAAATAAAACAAAAAACGAACAAAGAAAGTGAAAGGAAGAGAAATAATGGAAAAATTACAAGAGTTTTCACATTCATTTTCAGAAAGGTATGCAAAAGAATTCTTTTGACTCGTAAAAATAAAGCATTTAGGAAGTTACTTTATCCCGGAATTAAAATTTTAAATATCCCAAAGCTGTCCGCAAAATTTTCAGCTTTTCAAACAAAAAAAGAAAAAAACGATTGGTTTGGAAGGAAATAGCCTCGAGGGATTTGAAATTTTTTCGAAAAACATTAACCATTTTTTAATTACAGCAATGAGAAGTAGGATGTCATTTCTTATTATTATTGTTTGTTGCTGTAATTTTTTTCCCTGTTTGTTTTCGTTTTCGTTTTTGTTTTTTTTTTTTTTTGTTTTTTGTTTTTTTTGTTGTTCTTAATCTAGTGATTCCTAATAAAATAGTGATAATGATAAGAGTAAAGTAGTAGTAGTAGTAATGATGATATTGTTGTTTATTAACAACTGTTATTAATCATTATATTTATGATATCATTTATTAAAAACAATATCATCACTCTATATTATATAAACTTTATATCATATTATTGCGATATAATAAATGGTTTAAGAGTGTAAATCAAATGCAAGAAAAATAAAAAGTAAAAACAAAGAAAAATATGAGCATATAAAAGAAACAATGAAAAAAAAAAAAAAAAAACTAAAAGAAATGTGAATTGTAAACATCAAAAAAAAAAAAAAAAAACAATAAAAATTCGTTTTTTCTTTCGTTCTTCTTTTTGTTCGTTTTTTTTTTTTTTTTTTTTTTTTTTTTTTTTTTTTTTTTTTTTTTTTTTTTTGTTTTTTTTTTTTTTTTTTTTTTTTTTTTTTTTTTTTTTTTTTTTCTTTTTTTTTTTAAATTGATAACAAGAAAAGAAAACGTGAAAAGAAGAAAAAAACAGTTCAGATTTCTGAGATTGACTGGAAGATTGAGGAATTTCATTCGCAGTATTAGTAGACGAAGTTATACATAGATTATTTTATATTACATATCATTTAATATATGTATATGTATAAATATCATTTAAAATAATTTATTACGAAAAAATGATTTGGCTCATAGAGCCTACATTGATAAGTAGTAACTGATAAGAAACTGGGAAGGAAAAGAGAAGAATAGAACGAAATTGCGCTAATACAATGATCCTATTGGATTGACTATCCTGGATATACATTGTAGTTTGTTTGTTTGTTTGTTTTTTCGCATTTGAAAGACTAACAAATCATGATTGATAAATGATTGATATACATCTAATCATGATAATATTCTCAATGTTTGCCCGAATTTGATCGCAATAATGTAAGTGCTACAACTATAGCAACAATAAAGATGGCAAATGCAAGCATACCAACAAATGTAAAACCTGTTAGTGACATGCAAATACCTTGATTCATTGTACTAACAATTACCGGATGACCGTATTGATTGTGTTCAAGTGAACGATGACGTAATGCATCCGGTAATGGAGTAAACTGAAATTTTCGATAATTAATCAATTATTAGACTAATTGGTTTCTTTTTTTTTTTCTACAGCTTGATAGATATGATTTTAAGCAAAAATTTAAACAACAAGAAATTCATTAAATTTTGATTGTTCTTTCTATTTTTCCACTATACATATATTTATAATTTAAAATTTAAAATTTTGTTTAATTTAAATAATAACTATAAGTTAAATTTCACCTCTTCGTTAATATCCAATGTATTCAGATCAGTGCGTACATCAACAACATTTTCATCTCTAACATCACGCTTCTTCAATACTCTGAATGCAGCAACTTGTCGTGATGCAGCTGCAGCACCACCGTTTCGTGAACGAACTGCTCCAAATCCTTGTGGTTCTGCACATTGTGGTCGTGCACATTCACTGTTCGGTTCCTTAATTGTAATACTAATTTGACATTGATAGAACAATTGTGATCGATCCGCATATTTGTAGACGTGAGCTTCTTGTCCAGCCATTAAATCTAGAAAAAAAAAACGAAAGATTTTTTTCAAATTTTTTATTTACTTTCAAAAAAAAGAAAAGAATTAATTAATCAAGTAAATATTTTTATAGAATTTCCAATAATTTTATGTGATTTTTTAGGAACGAAAAGCATACCAGTTGGATATTCCAAATTATTGAGCAAATATTTGTCTAAAGCACAACCATCAGCATTCAATAATTCCACCTTATCACCGTTACCATCATCAACGAAGCATGAATGTACAACCGCACAGAATGTATCAACTGTTTCGGAATCACATGTCCATTTATGGTACACTGGTTGACCAATGGTAGCAAATTGAACAGGTTGTCCGGATGGTCCACCATCGAGAATCTAGTGAGAAATATTCATTATTAATTATTAAATAGGCTTTCAGTTGGACTATTTTAATAAAGGTTGAGGAAAACTTAATGAATAATAATTAATTATATTTATAATTATAAATTCAAATATTTGTTTAAATTTAGAGAAAAATACCTCATATCTGCAAACAGGCATCGGCACAATTTGTGTTGCAAATGCAGTTGTCATTTCGGAAACTTCAATTTGAGTGCTAACTGTTTTATCAGCTTCCATGTAAAAGCATTGTATCCGATATGCTCGATCAACTTTTGTCACAAATAATGGATGGAATGAGATGACAACAACTGCTGTGACAAAAATACCACGTGGATTTAACGAACGTGTACGTGCTACATTACAGGAATCAAACGGAAGTTCAATTCCGGCTACCTGACGTCCACCTTCATCGTTTCGGCATCCTGCCTGATCGTATAAGCCTTTCACGTATACATGTCCTGAAATAATAAATCCATAAATTATAAGATATAAATTTAATTTTATAATTTATGGAAAATTTTTCTATATCTAATCATCTTTTCATTTTGTCTTACAACATAAAGATTTCTTAATCAATAAGATAATAAATCATGCATTAAAATAAGAAGCATGTAATTATAATTTTTACAAATTTCCTCGATCTTTTAAATTTATTTGAATATTAAAATTCGAATAATTGAAATAAGTAATAAATATTTAACAAACAGTTTACCTTCAAATGGATTACGAGTATTAAAGTTGACAGTAATTGATGTTGGACCACATTCAATTTCTGGTTCACCTTCTACACCGTTATCAACCGGAATAGCATTTACAGCAGTGATAAATAGCAATACGCTTATTAACCGAAGCATGATAATATCAGTAAGAAATGAAGGATGAAAATAACGATATTGATAGTAACAGTAGTGGATCCTGTGTTGTTGTTGTTGTTGTTGATGTACTTGTTGTTGTATTCTTCTTGTTAAAGTTGATATGACTTCTGATATCCTTGGAAGTTCTTTTTATAGGCATGATATCGGACGGATATTGACCCGCCTTCCTGGATAACCAGCCTTCCCGTCGGTAATACCATCGAATTCTAACCGACCTAATTTTTCCGTCTTTTTTTTCTTTTATTTATTTTTTTTTTATTTTCATCAATTTATCTTTACATTTTTCATCTTGTCATTTTTGTCTGTTCTTTTCTCATCATTTCATACATCAGTTGAAAAGATTGGGTTAATAAAGAAAGAATGAGAAGGGAAAAAAAGAGAAAAAACGAAAACTATTGTTTCACTGTGGGTGATTTTGAATTTGTCAGTTTTTCGTTTTTCTCAGTTCCACCCATTTTCATTTTGTTATTGTTTTTTTTTTTTTAAACTTTGCAGAAATTTTTACGCTATTAAGAATATTCAATCACTATCCCTTTTTACGCCACTTCCTTTTTTTCATCTCATTCTTCGATATTTATTTTAATAATCTTAAAAAAAAAAAAAAAAAGAAAAATTAACTGATTTCCCTTTCCGTGTTTTCACCTAAATTTATTGTTAGTGTAATAAAATGTATACGTATGCATGTGCATGTATATTTTCTTATGCGTATGTGTGTTTGCGTATCACGTACGTGAATATTTGCATGCGTTTGTGCATATATATGTATTACGTAAGTGAATATTTGCATGCTCATGCGTGTTTCTGTATATTTATATTAAGTACGTGAATTTTTGCATGCGCATGTGTGTGTGCATCTGTATTACGTGCGTGTATATTTGCACGCGTATGCACATTTGTGTACGATGTATTTTTCACGTGTACGTGTACGTTGTATAGAAATGAATTAAATGGTGATATTTTATCGAAAAATTCCAACTTTTCTTCCTACGAATTCATCTCCAATTGCTTTGTATGGTTGTGATTTTTTCTCTTCTTTTTTTTTTATCATTTTTACTTTTCTTATTTGGTGATTATTATTATCATCATTATCATTATCAACACTGTTGCTACTGTCATCAATATTATCATCATTAGGTGTATTTAGTTTTATTTCAATTTTACCTTTTTGCATTATTCACCATTCAATCATATTCTACGTTTCTCTATTTTGCCATTTAGTCAACCGGAGATTGGAATATTGCTGAGCTTCCGGATGTTTGTCTAAAAATAAAATATCGTGAGTAAATGCCGGATCCGGAAGCCGGTAACAATTGCTAAGAAATATTAATTTGCTATTTTTGAATAATTAATTTCCATGTTATGATTTTTACTGTTTATTATTAATTTTGTTTTTAACTGTGAATTAAAAATGAAAAGGAAAAACAATAGAAAGAAGGCGAAAGCGAAATTCCATTTCATGGGACGTCGCAAGAAAAAAAGAGGATAAAGGAAGGTAAAATAGGCAAAGGGAGAGGTGAGAAAGAGTAGATAATAGAAAAATTAAATGGCCGAGAATTTAAGGTGACATCTTTCTTCATTCTTTTTTTTCCTTTTTTTTATTTTCTCTACATTCATTTTCATTTTTTTTCTAATGTTTGTTTCGAAATCTTTACCATCATCAATTAATTTTACTTTCAAATTAGGAATTTTAAACAAGAATAAATTTGAAATGATGAAATTATCATTGATCATCAAATTTACGCATTAGATTAGCAACAGTTGCAAATCAGTTCTGTGAATAAATCATAATTTTATCGCTAATCATTTCAAATTATTATATATCAACAATTACTAACTAATAATTATTTGAAATTATGATCGATTCATTCATTCATTTATATTATTTCTAATATTTTGATGAATAATTACTACTATAATTTGAATTTATTAAAAATATAAAGTGATATGATAAATTACTGTGCTATTTTCAAATATCATAGGAAAGTATTTTAATTTAGTATTAAGGCAATGATAAATTTGTCAGGCTCATTTTTGAAAAGTTTTTGAGAAACAATAACTTGCTGAGCCAAAATATGTCAAATATTCAATACTTTTTTTTTTCTAATTGCAAGGATAATATTGCGATCATATTTTTTTAAATTTCGTAAAAAATTTAAATTGCTTATTTTTTGAGAAAAAATAACCGTTCATTTATTCATACCATTGACATTTCTTATTCATGAAATATTTTTACTCGTCATTTATTTAATTTCTTAGCATCAGAATAAAAATGGCATTAAAAATATGTGCAATTGAATTCGTTCTTCTGTTTTATGGTTTCATAATTGAAATTTAATTTAAATTAAATTTGATCGTCGAACATTGAATATAAATTACACATCAGATGAGTTCGGATCATGCAAATTTTTATTATTTGTATAAAAATTGATAAAATATAATTTTAGTTTCGCAGCCTATTTTGTCGGTATAGTACTGTAAACCTGGATATTACTTAAATGGTTAAGAAATTTAATTAACATCTTGGAGAATAATTTGTTGCAGTAAGTTGACGAATCTTTATGTATAATAATTGACAAAAACTGCAAAACTGTTTTGGTAATCCAAAAATCAAACATAATTCATGTATTAGATAAATGTCGAATACATTTGAAGATAAGAAAAATAAAAGTTTTGCAATAGTATGTAAAGATTTAAAAACAACATTTTATTAAAATGTTATATTTCACATGCAGAAGTATATATAATTTTCCCGTTTGATCTAGTTCCTTTCTTTTCTTTTTTTCTTACTTTCAAGAATTATTTTCGCTAAATTCAAATATATATTCATTAATTTTAATACAACTAAATTAAGCAATTCCGAAAAAGTTAATAACAAGGCATAGCAATAATGAAAATAAGATAATCATGCAAAAATTGCAAGGATTTGGTAATTAAAATTAATGAAAAAGTTAAAAATCTTGATTCACCTCTGTATTACTGAAATTTTAACGAATTTCAAAATTTAAAAAAGCCATTGTCAATCCATAAATTGTTAAATTTTCATTTGCATGAAATTGCAATGCAATAGGTTTCATTAGATCACAAAAAAACACAAGAATTATGATAGAAATGATTGATAAATGATTAGTTAAATATTTCCATATCGATAAAAAAGCTTTTTTTGTGATTCCAAATTAAACGTAGCGACTTCAAATTCGATTTATAATTTCGAATAAACAATTTCAATTATAATTTCCAACTAAATATATATGTTTGAATTATACTAAAATCGAGGCAAAATTTAGCAATACAATAAATCTGAACTTATTAAAGTGCTGAAAATTATTTACTAATATGAAAAAAAAAATAACCAACTGATGAAAATTAACAATCGATAAATGAAGTACTCTAAAAAACTTATGCTGCAAGGAAAAAAAATATTTTCAGATTATAATTGTTGTTTTTTCTGACTCGAAAATTGAGACGATTTTACGAATAAAACAATTTCAACAAAATTTTGTCTAAACGCTTTATCACATCATATCACTAAAAAATCACAACTTTATCACATCCAAAAAAAGACAGCTAATACACATTTTTATGCTTATTGAATTGATTGCAATGTTTAAAACGTATTATCGCATAACAAATATCTACGTAACACGTAAGACGTGTTCACGTATCCTTACATATGTAGCAATGCTATTATAAATTGCAAATATGGCAATAACTGATTCAACTTTGCTTCTATGTTTGAATATAAAATTTTTAAAATATGATGCTTGTTCACACATGATTATCCGAAATACACCTGCCATATATAATAATATAGCAAATATATTAAATAATTTGAAAATATTTGGTGAAAGATCTTGAAAAATTTTTTAAAATGTTTTAAAATTTAAAATTTCCAAAAAGCAGCGATGCAGTTAATCATATTAATAGCAGAAAAATTTCATTTTGAACCAATACTTGAAATCAAAAAAATTTTCTTAATTATTTCAGTGACATCGTATTTTCAGGATATATAAATAATATTTTCTATCAGATTTTTTTTTTTTTATTGATAAATCTGTTGACTGAGAATACTTCACCTGAACATACTTTTTTAAATTAATTTTTCCAAGTACCCTTATTATTTAATTATCTTAAATGACGATTAAATTGCAAAAATATGCTGATAAGAAAAATTTATTATCCATCAAAAATTAATTATTTCTTTTTGGCAATGTTTTAAGTCATATTTAAAGAATTAATCGTTGAATTTTGATGAATGAAAAAAAGTAGATCTGTAAAAAATACAATTGGAAAATCAAACATAAAAAAAAGAAAAAAAAAAAAGAAAACAAATCATCTAATCCGGTATTAATGAATTTAAATAATGATAAATCAAAATTGAAGTATTTAAAAAATTTTTTTATAATTTGACATAAAAATTGATTTATTTTTTCAAACAGGTTCCTCCATCTTATCATCTTCTCATCCACGACTGCTGTATCATGTTAAGTAATTACGATTAAAAGAGAGAACAAGAATTTTTTTATCATTGTACAAAATGAATAAATCAAAAAGAATGATAAAATAACAACGTGAGATTAAAAAACAAAAACATTGTTTTTTTCAGTTATTAAACTAAGAAATCACTCGCTCAATGAATTATTTAAATTTATTTTCCGTTGGATAAAATATGAATTAATTCAATTTTGATCAAACTTTTTTCATTTTTCATCATCGTATTCTTTTTTAAGTTTTCATTTATTTGAATTATGTCATTCATCAAAAAAGATCTTGCGATTTTTTTTTAATCATAATGTTATCAAAGCTTAATATTGCTTATCGAAATTGTTCATGGGTGCATTATACCAAATGGTATAATCAAAGAATGGAATAATTAATGTAATTCATGAATAAATCAATTATTAAAATTTTGCAGTTTCATTGAATGTTGATAATTTCCGAGCGACATTATAACAACTATATGCCGGAAATCTTCTGATTTTAATTTTCCGAACAAAAATTTTGTGTGATAAGTCGAATCATTCTTGGAAATCATTCTTTAATTATTCAATTGCATTTTGTTAATTTGCTTGAAACCATCATAAAAATAGCATAGAATTTTGTTTTATATACCATTCTAGAGGCAAGATTCTGGAAGAGGAAATTTATGAATCGAATGGAATCATCTTGATCGTCTAATCTTACTGGTCAATCTTTAATTAATATATGTATGATTTAATTCAAATTTTCCAATTCTCCATTTTTTAATTTATTATTAAATTTTAAAGTAATCAAATCCAAATGATGATGACATCAACGAAAATCACAAAATTTTATTTATCGCAATAGACAAAATCTATTCCAATGATAAACAATTGATATACATATATCATTTACAAACACTGATCATTTGGCAAATAATAATATGAAATTCCAGCAGCAACTGAGAAATTGATTAAAACAAACAACAATTATACCTGAGATATTAATTTAAAAAAAAATCATTTCATTAGAAAAATATTAATTGATGATTATTATTACAATTATTATCAACATGACAAGAAATAATAAAATCATTTAGTTATGGAGTATGGATGAAGAAAGGGTAGCGTTAATATTATTTACAGAAATATTTATATAATTATTTCATTCAAATTATTTTTTTAATTTTGCTTGATGTAATTAAAGAATAGTATAATGTTTTAGAAATTATCCTTTTCTATATATATAAATTTTAGAAGTTGTCAATTATCCAAATCATAAATCATATAATTTTAATTTTCCAATTAGTATATTCGGCTTAGCAAAACAATTGATGCAGAATGATAAATTTATTTGTGTGGCATTGAAAATACAATTGCAATGCAAATAATTGATCATTTTGTAAAATACAAATGATAAATAAATCATAAAAGGATGCAATTGGTATGTTCTATTTTCTTTTCAATTAAATTAGAACTTGATAATTCTATCTTTTTATGATTAATATATCATTTCGTAAATTTTGCAATATTTCATTATCTTTTTTTTTTCGTTGTGTTCAGTCCAATTTTATCTCCTAATTAATTAATTCATTAATTGGTAATTGCAAATGGTCGAAAGAGTGATGAAAAAAATGAAGTGATAAAAAGTTTAGGTGTAATAAAAATATAATTGTAATTTAAAAAAATTTCTTTTTTTGTTTTCGTTTTATTAATGAAAAAAAAAGTGTAATTTAGTAATTAACATTAATAATAGTTCCTACAGATGATAGGAAACAATTTTGTGCACATTTAATAGAGAAATAACAAATGAAAATTCTGTCTTTTTTTTGATATGAAATATTAGACATTGCTGTATCGGTAAATTGTCTAATCAAATGAGAATTGATTGATTTTATCAGTTGTTCGTTCTGCAGAAGAAATTTTTTTCTTTTCCGATTTCCGATTTTCGTAAGAGTTAATATAGATAGATTTATACTATTTATATTAGCATTTAGTAGCAAAAAAAGAAAAAAAAAATGTGAGAAAAAGAGATTCTTGCTATTTTTTGTTTAAATATTGATTAATCGATATTTCAACTCTATATTGAGAACAAACAAACAAAAAATTTTAAATAACACAGTTTTTTCTATAAAGATAAAGTTTTTAAAAAAGCGAAATAATTATGAGTAATTTAAACGATTTAGAAAACAAATGAAAAGACATTGATGATATTTGAAATTACACTTATGTTTATTATTTTATCATAATAATCAGCAAGTTTTTTTCTTTCTAAGTTATAATTATGGGAATTTGATAACGACTGAGAAAAGAATTAACAATAACAACTTTTGACGTTTTGAACTTAAAAAGTTTATTGCTTCTTCTTGCAAGATCAAAAATGTTCACATAGCAGTTAGAGATTAGTAAAGAAATTTCGGTAGAAACAAGAAGCAGGTGTAAAAATAATAAATATAAGATGATTTTTTGAAATCAAATTTTCCAAAAATTTTCAAATTTACAAAATAGAAATGGTGAAAGTAAATAATAATTCCTTTTGTATATTTTGAAATTGGAATTTGAAATGTTGAAAATAAAGAAGAAAAGGGAAAAGAAGAAAAATTTTACGATAAAAAATATTAATCGGAGAGAAATGCAAAAAAAGATTTTAAAAAAATTAATAAAAATAAGAGAATGGAGAAAAATCGAAAGAAATATAATATATTGATTTTAATTAATGACAAGTAATGTGCGATAATCATTTATTTTATATTCATTTATAACTTGAATTAAATTAAGTATCAGTAAAAAACTAACAAATAAAGAGGGAGAAAGAGAGAGAAGCGATTAGATTTTATTGTGATAAAAAATTCCTTTACTTGTATCGTATTAATACTATAATATTAGAAAATAAAGGTTGTTGGATACTAAATTATAATTAATATGAATAAATCAAACGATAAAATTTGATAATTTGATTATGTAGAAATATAAACTGATCAAATCAATTTTTTTATTGCTCTTCTTCGAAAGGAAAAAAATTATTAAAATGAATCTTGAAATTACTGAAGAGAAAAAAATGCATGAATGATAGGAAATGGAAAATTTTGAAGAAAGGAGAATGAAGTTGATAAAATTTTGATAAGTTTAAGACAATAATGGGAATGAAACATTAGTTTTGAATGATATGATAATTGGCTGATATGATGATAAGAAAAAACCAGAAAAGAAAATGCTGAGGAACGATTTTATGAAATGATTGATTGAAATAATAACAATAGAAAAGGAAAAGAAAAGTAGAAAAACTAAGAATAAATATGAAAAGAAAAAAGGTATTTGAAGGGAGAAAAAAACGACGTAACAAAAAATCGAAAAGCTACGAAGAAAAACTGAAAAAGAAATGAAAATAATTTCCGATTTCAAAGTATAAAAAAAAAAAAATCGGATAAAAAAATTATTCCAGAAAAAAAGGTGGAAAATGAGTAAGGCTGCAAAATTTTTACTGCTGATAAAACTGACAAACAAAATTACGAGCAGAAATAAATAAATAATGACTAATGATATTACATATCATAACAAATTACAACTATATCACTCTTAAGAGACTATCAACGATTTCAAGAAAGGAAAAAAAAACAAAGAAAATTAATAACCGATTTAATTATATTGCATATATATTTAGAAAATATTTGTATGAATATTTAAATTCAAAAAGTCTTAAATATAAGCTCCGACGAATATGAAACATTTGTTAAAATTGAAATGCATTAATTGCATAAATTTATAAATTTTGATCAAATGAACTACATAAATTTATTAATTTTAATCACTTATTTCTATCAAATGTAATAATTTAATTCATCGGAAATATGATCCTCATAAAAATAATTACGTTAATTTCTTTGACAACTAATTGGAAATATCTAAATAGTATTTGTAAAATTCATAAACACCATTTGTAAAATTTCTTTTACAAAAGTTTTTTAATTTTTCCGAAAAATTTTGCTAGAAAAAATTATGCTTTTTTGAATAATAATTTTACAGTACTTTATCAGCATTTGATAATACAATGATTTATGATTATTTTTTATAAACGTGATACGTTTTAAAATTGTAATTTTGATTGCCTTGATCGAGAAAAGAAAATGATAATAACAAAAACGGCAAATAACATTGTTCCAAACATTGCAATCAATATAGCAAATGTACCATTTGAGAAGCATAAGCCTACCGGATTAAATGTAGTTCGTACCGGTGATAAATCCAATAAATCATTATGATTTTTTTTCTGATTTAGTACTATATCATCATCATGATCATCACCCTAAAAATAAGTTTAATTTTATTTACCATAATAACTTTTTTTTTTAATTTAAAAATTACAATAATATAAAAATTATTTCGCAATTTTTGATTGCAATTTTTTAGCACAAAAAATGACTTGTGACTTTAATAATTTAATTAAAAATGCAAAGAATTATTTAAATTAATAAAAAATATGATTTCAAATTATTCTTTAACATTATATGTTAATGAATAAATGATCATTAATGGTAACAAAAATTAACAATTAACTTGACAGAATTTCAATTAATTGATATCGACTATAAAATACTACGCTTATCTTCCAAAGATTCCATGTGCTTATGTTTAGCGAAAAAATGAGATTTGCGATGCGCTTGCGATGAAACAAGCAAGATAAATGCTCATTTAGCGATAAAATAGAATTTACGTAGATTCAAAATATTTACTTACCTCTTCATCAATAATATCTAGTGCACTCATTTCGGTTCTTACGTCTAATGTATTCGTTGGACCATACCACGCGGCACTTGTGCCACGTTTCATCCTGGATGATTGTTCCGCGGATTGCTGCACAGGTTGTTCTCGTTTTTTGATTGCACCAAAACCTTGTGGTTCCGGACATTCCGGTCGAGCGCATTCACCATTTGGCTCTTTTATTGTTATAGTTATTTGACACTGATAAAAGAGTTCGGATCGATCCGCATATTTATAAACGTGTGCTTCTTGTCCAGCCATTAAATCTAAAAGTCGAAAAATAATCAATAAAAATGTATGTTTAATTACTTTTTCAGATATTAAATAGAATTATATTCGAAATCAAAAAGTTACTTTTTGAAATCTTTGATTTGCATGCAAATTTGTGGAAAGTTAAAAATGATTAATAATGTTTGAATTAATATGAAATGGTTTATACTAAATATAACAAAAAAATTTTAATCCAAAGTTATACCAGTTGGATATTCCAAATTATTTAGAAGATATTTATCTAAGGCACATCCTTCTTCGTTAATTAAATTAATACTATCTCCATTTCCGTCATCAACAAAACAGGAATGAACTAAAGCACAGAATGTATCTACGGTTTCCGTATCGCATGTCCACTTATGGTATACCGGTTGTCCAATATTAGCACTTTGTACAGGTTCTCCAGTTGGACCATTGTTCAGAATCTGAATTATATTTGATAAAAAAATATTATTTAAAATAGCATAGTTAAATGTTAATTAAAACATTTCTAAAAATATAAGAAATCTCAAGTTTTTCGAAAAAAGCAAATTCTTTTTTTCTGATCAAAAGTATAAATTTGATTTATTATACCATGGAATTTTTAATGAAAAACGAAAAATACAGAATTGGAATTTGAATATGAAATTCACCTCATATCGACAAATCGGCATTGGTACCAATTGAGTAGCAAAAGCGGTTGTCATTTCGGAAACTTGAATTTCCGTACTCACTGTCTTATCACTTTCCATATAGAAGCACTGAAACCTATAAGTGCGATCAACTTTTGTTATAAATTGCGGATGAAATGTAATTACAACAACAGCGGTAACAAAAATTCCACGTGGATTTAACGATCTCGTCCGAGCTACGTTACATGAGTCGAATGTTAACGTTAAACCAGCTACTTGACGTCCACCTTCATCACTACGACAATCTTGATTATTATACGATCCTTTAGCAAATACGTGTCCTGAAATAAATAAAACTTATAAATTTTTTTCTTTACCGCTATCAATTACGTTAATTACGTCCTTTTTTATTTGCTACATAGAGCTATTAATTTTTCTATTCGAAATTTATGAATTCATTTCAATTATAACATTTATCTGTAAGATTTTTTAAGATTTTATAAGTTATTTAAAAATAAAAAGAAAAATTACGAGGTAAAATATTACTAACAATTATGAAAAAATTATTAGAAAATTACCTTCAAAAGGATTTCTTGTATTAAAATTTACAGTAATAGCTGTTGAACCACATTCAATTTCCGGATCACCCTCTACGCCATTATCAATTGGAATAGCATTAATTGTAGCTATGATAATACCGAATAAAAATGAGCCGATTCTTTTGTGTAACATTTTTGTAAATGATATATTATCAGTAATGAATGATAAATGACAAACAGTAACAATAATTGCGGTCGTTAGGATTTGAACTGTTAGGGAACTTTTAACGTAATTCCAGAAATTGTTACAAAAATTCTTCGTTCTCTATTGGTTACAAACAAAGGAAACAATGTGTTGCTCCTCGATAAAATTTAATCCTGAATTTAAAGAGAAATAACTTCTTTTCAATCATATATAAAATATTATCATTATCTTATAGATATATGCAGGAATAAGTGATTAAAAAGACAGGCAGGGAGAGAGAGAGAGAGAGAGAGAGAGGATGAATTAGAGAAATAATTTGATAAATCCTTAGTCGCTATTAGTTAAAGAAAATATGGGGTGAGAAAAGATGAATATTAACCTAAATTAGGCGCCAAAGGTTAGTACCTATTTCATGTCTTATTTGTTAAATTCAAGTAAAGGAAGCAAAAAGGCGAAATTTTGTTATAATGGATTAAACTATCCCCCTAGGGTATATCAAATTTCTTCCCAAATTACTTTGATGAAATATTTCAGTGAAAATCAAAATTCTATTCATTATTGCATGACCTTTTTATGCTTTTTGATATTAATAAGTTCTAACATATTTCGCCGCAGACTTTTTCACCATATCCGTTATTGTTTATCGAAACATTCAATACATCTTTTCATGAGAAAATGGAAAAGAAAGAAATGATGATGAAGATGTATCATCCTACACTTTGTAATACTAAAAATATTGAAAAGATGTGCAATAATTAAACAATTATAAAATCATCCGAGATGATTTTACACGTCTTTATTTGATTTTTTCGCAATTCTTGATCAATTCTATTCCTGACTTGCTCTTTTGCAATTCATCAGGTGAAATTAACAAACCATGTATAATCGATCAATTTTTTTGTTTTTTTGTTTTTTTTTTTGTTTTTATTAAATAGTATTGATTCGAATATATATGACTGACTAAACTGTCTTCTGATAGTTTCTCTCTTTTCCTTTAATTTAGCAAAACTTCAAATTGATATGTTTTTGAATTTCAATGAAGAATTTTTTTGAATGAAATGGAATTTTTTTAATTTAAAAAAGGAAAGACATATACGTTCACTTTCTCCTTTTTTTTTTCTTTTCTTTTTTTTTTTTTTTTTTTGTTTTAAAAAACATAAAACAAAATTTATTTT
>JAOVVO010000268.1:0-98916 GCA_028564675.1 Onchocerca lupi
TTTTTTTTTTTTTTATTTAAAAAAAAAAAAAAAAAAAAAAAAAAAACTTTTCCAATTCTTCTCATTTCATCTTTTCTTCATTTTTCTTTTGTTTTTTCTATTCTTTTCTTTTTTTCTAACTTTACTTCCTCTATTAAATCGACATCAAATTGTCAGCATTTGTTATATCAAACAAAAGGAAAAAAGTAAAAAGAGAATAAAAAAAGCATTTAAAAATTAATGCAATTATTTTAATTCAAGTCATATTACCATCATTATCATTATTATTACTCTTATTGTTATTATCATTGTTATTATTATTTTTTTATTAGAGTTATTAACTATTCTGCAATGATTATATATTAAATCTTTCGAAATAAAATGATAAGATTGCAATAAGTGAAGTAAATTTCCATTTTTTTTTAGATAATTCAAGTTTTAATTTAATTAATTAGTTAACATATCATATCATCTTATCGCTTTTTTTTTTTTTCAAATTTGCTAAATATCAAAATTTTTACATTTACTATTGTGCATTCAATTTTCTACATCCTTTAATAATAGTGACAAATTGGATGATGTAATTGATGGATAGCTTTCGTCGCTCTTTTCTTTTCTTTTCTTTTTTCTCTTTTTTTTTTAATTCTTTGTTAAATTTTCAGGTAATAAATTTTAAAACTGGAAAGATACAAAACGAAACTGTACGAAACTGTTTTCTTTTGTTTTATTCTTTCAAAAAATTTTTTTAAAATGACGTAGCGGGAAAGAAGCAAAAAGGACATGTAAATTTAATGAGACATTTTGACGATGCTAAAAGGAATGAAAAAAACTTTTTTGAAAAATCATTTTGCTTGTATCATCGTCTAAGATTTCACTTTTTTGCTTTTTTTTTCTCTCTTTCTACCTCCCTCAAAATTCTTTGCTTATTTCATTACTTTTATCGTTATTATCAGAAAACAATAACAATATCAATAATGATAATAATAATGATAATGGAAACATTAATTGATGATGTGATTTGTTTATGCTTGTGAAATATTCAGCAATAGTAGTAATATTTCAATTGTAACAAATATTTAATGATAATGATGATAATGAGATAATAATAATAAATGCTATTTTGTTTATATTTTAAAAAAAAAAAAAAAAAACAAGAAATGAAAAATATTTATAAAAACAAAGAAAAAGAAGTAGAATATTTAATATAATTTATTGATTGATAGAATTTTTGAATTTGCCAACTTATAAATAAACATATATCATGCAAGTAGATGTATATATGCAAGCATTTACTTATACTTATCTGTATCGATATATCATAATATTCGAATTAATTGGTACAGATCAACATTGAATGCAATTCAGCAATTATTTTCGAAAAAATTTCATTTAATCATTTTTTTTATTAATTCATTGATTAAAAAATATCAATCAAATATGGATCAATAGACATACACATATATAAATGTGTCAAATTAGCTTGAATTTTATTTACCTCACGTAAATAATATACACGTGATCGTATCAATCTCAAGTAAGTAATATATGTGTGTAAGATAAGGATTACGCAATTATATTCGTCTCACGTGTAGAATATATACGTAAGATAACAATTACAAACTTGTATTATTACACGTATGTAATATATACGTAAAATTACGATTGCAGTCTCAACGTACGTATGCATATTTTACATAAACTTCCACTTATATGTTAGATTGAAGAAAAGAAAAAATAATCTAACCGTTCTCTTACTTTTTTCCAACTTTTTTTTTCATCAAATTTATAAAATCATTTGAAAAAAAGAAACGGAAACTTAACAAAAAATTTTTTTAACAAATCTTTTAAACAAACTTCAAAAATTTAAAGAACTAATTTATTGCAATGATAAATAAAGATATTATTAAGTTACATGCAATTATTTCAATCTCTTTCCTAATCTATCTCATTTGACAAATTGGATGTTAAAAATGTAAAAAAAATAAAATAAAGCTTTTTAGATACCAAACAAACACATAACGAATGATAAAATTTGTTTGGACTATTTGTAGTATTTATTTACGTTTTGCTTGTAATAAAATATAGGAAAAATGGAAAAAAATTAAAAAAAAAAGGAAGAAAAATTAGGGATAACAGACTATTTATAGCTTTTACTTTGTTTTTTTGTTTTTTTTGTTTTTGTTTTTTTTTTTTTTTTTGAAAAAAAAGAGAAAAATTAAATTTTCAAAAAAAATTTTTTTCCAATTCGAATCATCAATTCTTTCATTTTATGTAATGAACGAAAAGCTATAAAAATAATTAGAAAAAAAATTGCTGCAAACATTAAGATGATTAAAATGATAAAAAGTAAAGAAGAGATTGGGAATTAAAAAAAAATTACTGAATAGTTAATTACTGATTAGTATTTAATTAAATCGAAAAAAAAATTATTAAATATGTTGGAATTTTAATTCATTGCAATAAATATTAGTTGAAACATATTATCCAATGAGCGGAAAAGACTTGTACTTTAGCTCAACATTTGTTTCATCTTGTAGCGCCGATTTTGTTTATCAAAAATGGCGTACGTGAAGTACACGTCTAATGTTACGCTTCATTCAAGCAAGCAAAACGTCATACTCATTGAACGTTTGAGAATAGGTTGAACACGTTTCGTCCCTCAGTTCTTCCAATCAAGCGTTTTATCGAACATAACAGCTTTCTTACGTATTCCAGCTATTCTCAGGGAAATTTCAAAGGGAATCAGCTGCTAGATTGTTCGCGGTTTTTTACCAAAATTATCCAATTTATTTGCATGCACAGAATCTCTTCGATTAATATTTCATAAAATTTTATTGATATGAAATCGATAATAATATAATTTATTTGTTGAAAATAAAATTTATATTTAAAAATGAATGAAATCTTTCAATTTATATCCAAAAAATAAAATCTTTCAAGTATTTAATTTCCAGTTTACATTCTTCAAGAAAAAAAAAAACGATGAAAAGAATTGAGTATAACTTTTATTTTTCCTTGGGCATTTTTCAATAAGCTTTACATATAAATGATGTCATTTGCCATTCTCAATATGAATCAAAACAGATTGTTATAATGCTGAAAATATTTTAGCATTAAACTTTACAATTTATTTTGATTTTCAAATTAATTTTTTCTTTTTCAAACTATCTATATCAATTCTGATATTTTAATTACTATAAAATATTTGTTTATTAACTATACGATCAAAATTATTTTGTAAAAATTTTAATTCCAATTACTATTAAACAATAAATGTAATAATAATAATAAATAAGAATAATAAGTTTAGTGACAATTTATTGTTGCATTATTTTTATAATAGGCCAATTTCATTTATAATTCAATTTGATAATACTAAAAAAAAGCAACAACTAATAATGATTATTTAATATAAATTGAATTTCCTTAGTTTTAAATTTTCTAAATATGATTTTTTCATAAATTTTCCATTGAAGAAGATGCTAGAAATAAAGATTTAATTTTTTTTTTTTTAGATCAAGATATTAATTTTTGTCTGATTTTATCACATTGTATTCATTTATATTCACTAAAAAAAAAATTGCCTTTTCAACAAATTTAAATAATGATTTATTAAAATTAAGCTTTTTAAATAAAAAATTTTCAAATATTACAAAGAAATAAATTTTTTTCCTTCTTTTCAAATAAATATGGAATGCAATAAATGTCTAGTCGTTCCATTAATTTTAAAATGTTTTCCTAACTTCGAAATTAAATTTTCAATTTAGATTTCCATAAATTCAGTTTATTAATAAAGTATAATACAAGAAATAAATTGTTAAGTTTAGCGAAATTCAGTATGATAATGTTAATTACTTATTATGATTTTATAAGATTCATTAAGAAAATGTGAAAGAAAACTTTAATTAGCTGAAGAATTAATTTTTCCTTTTTTCTTTTTTTTTCGAATTTTTTATAAGAAAATTTTTTTAAATTGTATTTTTTGATAAAATTTTATACAATTTTTATTTTTAATTACTAGAAACTTCGACACTTTCAGATCCATTTATACAATATCTTTGATTTAAACTGTTCTAATAAGTTCCTTTTTAAATTAATCGTGTTCAGGTTATTCCATTGTAATTATTGAATTTTTTTATTTTTTTCATGTTTTTTTGCATGTATCGAAAGGGAAAAAATGAAAATTGCAAATGACCGAAAAATATAATTTTAAAATAAACAATTGTTACTCATTTTAAAACAATGCTAAAATAAATGATTTACGAAATTGAACAAAGCTAAATTTAACATCTGAAATATCATATGTGAAATTGATAAAAAAAAAAAAAAAAAAATCTAAATTTAACATCTACATGTTTATATGCATTTGGTGGAAAATTGAAATTGAAATTGAAGTTGATGTATATTTCAATTCATAAAAAAGTAACATATTCTATCAATACACGCACACGAAATGTTGACAAGTTTTTTTTTTTTTTTATTTTTGCAACTTTTTCATAAAATATTTCATTTATTTGACAGCATTTAATCGTTTCAAAAAAGAAATGATAGACTTTTCCACAGTGATAAGTTAACAAATACTAATTAAAACTTATCATCATTTATCATAATACTCTATCATTTCATTGTTTGCAATAAATAATTTAAAGAAAAAGATTTTTGTAAAATTATAAAGTTTGCAGAAATTTTTTATATAATTAACGAAAAAAGCATTTCATCATTTTTATTTATTATCGTATTTAAATATTATGAAAATTTTTATAATTATAAAAATAGTTTTTTATCGCTAATTTCTGTTAATAATATTAATGATATCATTGATTCCGATCTATTTGATTTCTATTATCCATTTTGATCAATTTTCTTTTTTTTTTTTATACCTCAATTTTTATTTTGAAAAAATGCGAAAAAACGAATGTTTTCCTCTTTTTTTTTCTTCACATATTTATAGATGAATAATATATATTCCATGCTTGTGATGTTTTTTTTTTTTTTTTTTGTTGTTGACAATTTACTTCGCAATAAACATCATTATATCGCAAACATTCGAACAATTTGAATGCTATGAAATCACAAAATTTTTTTGCTTTTTGATAAACAAAAAAAAAAAAAGAAAGAAAAAGAAAAATTCATCTTTCAAATTTTTCCATAGCTTTACGTTTTATTATTAAAAGTAGTAGAAATTTTAATATTTGATTATCATTTCAAATATAATTTATACCATTAAATTGATTTATATTATAATTTTTTATCATTTTGAATAATGATTATCTATCTGTCTATATCTAATTCAACAAAATATATAACAGAAAAATATATATTAATGTTGTTGCAAATAGTAGGATATTTTACTAGTTTACATGTTAATAATAATTATTCAATTATTTTTTTAATTAATAATTAAGAAAAATTTACAAGCATAATCATTATCATCATCATTATCATCAATATGTTAATATTTCGTATTTTTATTGCCATTTTGATATTTCAATATCAAATTTCATGAATAAAAATGTCAAATTAATTTAAATTTTATAAACAATTTTTATTGTTTTCTAATATATTCCATCGCTTTTTGTTATTCAGTAATGGAATTTTTAACTTTTTTTTTTTTGTTCGAATCTAATAGAGCAAAGATTACTTTACACCTATGCTATCTGCCAATTATTTATACATATTATTCGTATAATATATCTATCCTATAAAACAGAGAATTTTGTACTCAAAATAGATTGTCAATTTTTAATTTTAATTATTAATAATATAAAAATTTTTGTACTGAAATATTTAAAAAATTGAAATGAATGAATAGTTTCTGCGTTTTTTTTTTTACTCGTTATTAATAGAATTTATATGTTTGATTGTTTGTATTTATCTGCGATTATTTGAACGTAACATTTCATTTCAAAGCATTTTTTCTTTTAATTTAAAATTACAAATTTCAAAATAAAGAATTGGTAGAATTAATTTGATTTCGAATTTTTTATCAGTGCAATCATTATCTATCATTCTATTTCTTCATCTTTTTCCTTTGATAACTTTGATCATTCATTAACGTTAATAAATTAAATTCAAATGCAATCTAACCCCTTTCAATAATGAATTGAATATATTTTGAAAATTTTTAAAACAAATTTAATTGTAATGTTGTTGAATAAAGAATAGATAATTGTTACTGATAATAATAATTATTGGTTCGATAATGATAGTAAGGATAATGATGATAATGATACCAAAAAAAAATGGTAATTTTTCTTTTTATTTTAAGAATTGCAACAGCAAATTATTTTCTGATAAATTGTTGATGATGATAATGATAATAGAAACAGCACCGATAATGACAATAGTGATAATAATGATAATGATAAGTAACAAATAATGATAATCATATCAAGAACAACAATAAGTGATAATCATAGCTATATCTAATCACTATAAAACTTTTTTGAAATGAAAGGATGAGTTGACAGATTGGACTATTTATCAAATCACTATGTTTACTTATCTACTCTAATCATATCAGTATTTACCTGTTTCATCTTTCTCAAGGTTTCTCTTTTTTTTATCAGTTTATCACTTCAACATTCTTTTTTTAAGTTTTTAAAAAAACTACTAACTACTCTGAGATGATTTTTGAAATTTGATGACTGACATGTTTTGTCAATTTTTGAAATTTTATCTTCAAATGTTGTTTTCGAAATTTGATAACGAAATATTTTTCCGTTTTTTAAAATTTTATCTTTATTTTATTTTCAAATATTGATCTCGAAATATGCTGTATTTTGTTAATACTCAAAATCTTGCAATCAAATTAAATGTACAAAATATAACAGGTGGCATATTTTGTTAATTTTTAAAATTTTACACCATATTATTAAAATTTAATAATTAGTATATTTTCATAAATTCAAAATTCTGCTTTCAAAAAACAATTTTTGAAGTGCGATAACTGTTTTTATTTTATTAATTTCTTAAAATTTTATTCCCAAATGTAATTTTTGAAATGTGGTAATGATATATTTTATTAATTTTTAAAACTTCGCATTATTTTATGTATACTGATTTTGAAATTTCATAAGTAATATAAATTTCGTTAATACTCAAAATTTTTATATTCAAATATAGTTTTTTAAATTTAAAATTTCAATTTCAACTACAACTTTTCTCATTTGATATGATAAAGAGGCTTGAAAGGTAACAAAATTTTTGCAAAAATTTAATATACAAATCTTGTTAAAAATAACTATTATTTCATTTGTCAGATATAAAGAATGAGGACAAAGTTTTCGGTGATGATGATAAAGACGAGAGCGAAATGATTAGTAAATGATAAGAGATGAAGAAAACTGTTCATTTCTCACTTTCTTCTTAACATAGATGATTTGTTTGTTTTAATCTAGAAGCTTATCACTATAATTATCATTATCATCTATAATTGCTTATTCATGTATAAAGATATTATTACTAATACTATAGTTGATTATGTAACACACATCTATAATGATTGTTTCATTTTTAGACGAAAAAATCGAAAAATAATTTAAAAAAAAATTTTTTTTAAACAAATATGGTGAAAGTAGAAGTAAATTTTATTAAAATTAACATTTTTTTTTTTTGCAAATTTTGAAATGAGAGCTGCATTTTTAAGAAATTTTAGTGGAATCTTTCAAAATTCTGTTCCTTTTTCTTTTATAATTAAGTAGTCAAAAATTAAGCAGTTCGAAATTAAAATTAACTAACCATGAATAAAATCGGAATAGTTTTGTTAATTGCCATCTTTTAAAATTGTTACAGCATACGTCTAATATACGTACGTCAAACGTACGTATATTTTTCCATAACGCTATAACCACTAAAAATTTCCACTAAACTGAATTTCTAATCTGTCCTGTATCATTCAAAACCGGATACGATTATCGAAGTTTCACGATATAAATTCAATCATTTTCGATCACTTATATTATTAATCTCATTTTAGTGATTTAATTTAATGTTTAAGATTTTTAAATTCATTTCAAAAAAAAAAAAGAATGATTGAAAAGATGGAATTTTCAAACTGAGAATAATATAACTAGCATGCTACATTGATTTTCGTAATTAAAATCAAATGTTAAAAGTACTCGTTACAGTATACGGTACATTAATCTTTCAATGTATTTTTCGCCGAAAAAAAAAAAAAACGAAAGAAAGAAAAGTTGGAAAAATTCTAAAAAAAAAAAAAAAAAAAGGAAGCGAAAAAGATGATGGAAGAACAGATGAATTATTATATCAGTTAAAGTTTAAATTTGAAAATTTTTAATGCAAAAAAAAAAAAAACGAAAAAAAAAAAGAAAAATTAGAAAATGACGACGAAGAAAGCAATAATTTTTCAATAAATTAAATTGTTTAATTCATTTCTTCGTTCTCTTTCTTTTTTTCATTTTTTTGAAAAGAATTTTTGTCCACCAAAAAATACAATCATTTTATTGATAGATAAAACTTTTCTTCATTTTTTTCTTTTTCTGAAAAGAATAATTTTATGGATTTGAATAGAATCGATGAAAATGAATGTAAAAAAAAAAAGAGTCATTTTAAATTGTCACATAAAATTACTAATTTTAACATGAAAAATTTATTCGTTTTTATTTTATTATCATAAATGGGATAAAAATTTTTAAATGTTATATGATATTTATTGGTTTTGGAAAAATGGATGGAAATGCGAGAAAGCGGGAGAAAAAAACTTTTTTAAAAATAGAGAAAGATAAAATTTTAAAGTGAATAGAAAAAGTGGAATGATCCTATGGTATTCTTTATTTGAATAATTTTATTTTCTTTTATTTCTTATTTTTTTTATTTTTTTTAAATTTTTTTTTTTCGAAAAGTAAATGAACCCATTAATATTATAACTTTATTTCAAAATGATGCATATATAAGTTAACGTTTTGGTTGAAGCAATTAAAATCTTTGCTTTCTAATGATCGTTTGCGTTTAAAAAATTTTTAAATAATTTTAACATTATTTTTGAGAAGATATTGATATCGTTGATTGGTTTAATTTTTAAAATTGTTTTGTTTTTTTTTTTTTTTTTAAATTGTCATTGATAAATTTACTTTTGAGAAAACTACTTTCTAATCATTTTCAAGCTAATTTGTTAAAAGAATTGCAGAAAAAAAAGTTTTTTAAATTACCGTTAATTGGTCAATTTTGAAAACCATTCTCTAATTCATTTTCCTAAATTACGATTTATATTGATAGTTTTGAGAATTATTTTATTTTTATTATCATTTTCATTTAAATTTATTCCTAAAACTATCGTAAAAAAGGTGGTTTTTTCCGATTTTTCAATTAATTATATAAAAAATTTAAAGAATTTCGAACTTAAAATGTATTTTTAAATAGATCGACGATATATCGGCAAATCTGATATCGATAAGGCTGCTATAAAGTGAAAAATGATAAGAGTGACAAAAACAGGATTGTGTAACGATGATGTGATTCTGTTTTTATGAATATTATTATCATTGATAATTATCAAGCTTAAATTATTAGACATTTCAAGTAAATATGTTATTTGTTTAAATTAAAAAACTAAAACTGATTTACGCAACACAGATTAATGCAATTCATTAATTATTTAATTCTGCAGTGCAAAAAAAAAAACACCAAATTTTACCGAAACAAAATTATCAATAAATAAATAAAATAGTGACAAATAATGAATAATTATAGATAATATTCACACAAATAAATTCCATTAATTAATATTTAAAAAAATTTTTAGTATAAAATGTTTAAGTAATTGTTTGTTGAATGCAAGTTGAAAACTTCAAATATGCTTAAAAATTTAGCAACTGATTAAAAAAGCAATCAAATTTATCATTCCATTCTTTTTTTTTTCGAAAAAAAATTTAGCATAAACTTTTCCTAATGCTATTATTTCTTGCAAAATTTTCAATTTTTCATATAAAATAATTCTTTTTTTTTTGATGATAAATTATTATCATATGAAATAATAAAATATAAATATATACATCTGTCAATTACTTTAGCATAATTTTTGCAAATAATATTTAAACTTTTAGTGTAATATTTCATTTTTTAAATTTTCCTTTTTTTTCAATCATTTTTTTAAAATCTTTAATTCAATCCTTCTTGTTTTTCATATATTTTTTCACTTTTTATAAATAACAAAAAAAAAGAAAGAAAAGGAAAAGAAGGAAAAGAAAAATACGAAATCGAAGAAACAGTTGGTCAATGTTTCTTCTTTTATTTTTTAATTTTTCATTTTTTTTCCTTTTTTTTTTCTTCTTTCAAAAGCAAGTATACATTTCACGTGAATTTTGCATGTTTTTTTTTCTTTTTTTTTTTTAAATTTAATTCGAAATTGAAAATGATTGAGTAAACAAGAATTGCAATTCAATTTCCGTCATCATTTATTCGATAGACTTAGTATATAAACGTTTCTGTAATTAATAATTCGTTTGTTTGTTTTTTTTTTTAATTTTTCCGAATTTTATAAATTCAAAATTTTCAGATTGTTTTTTAATTTCCGATTTTTTCAAAAGTAATTTTTGATTAAAATTTTAAATTCAGTTTTGTTCGAATTATTTCAAATTTTTTAAAATTTTATTGCCGCAAATATAAATCTTAAAATATTGTAAATCGTACTTTGTTTTAATTTCTTTTCCGATAATTTCTTTTTTTCTTCTCATTATAATTTTAATTTTAAATGATATTCGTATTTGTTTTATTCTATTTTATATTTTATTGATAATCTTTTTTTCTAGGAAAAGAAGACTACAAATTGAGGATCATCGAAAGGTAAAAATGAAATGGAACAAATGCCAATTGTTATCAGTTCAATCTCAAAATGATAACTTTAGATGACTTGAAAACTTTATTTTTTTTTTCATATTATAATTTCAGTCGTAATATTTCAATATTTTCAAACTTTAATTTTGATATTTCAGCAATTTGAAACAATTAATAATGATAATTTTTTTCATTTAATTTCACGATGATAATTCTGTCTTTAATTTTTTTCAAATGAGAAATAGTAAAATAAATAAATAAACATTAAAATTGATTTATATGATATAATAAATTTTTGGAATTTCAGCAATTTTTGTAAAAAAAAAATAAATCTTTTTTGTTAAAGAAATCCGTTCGTTCTTTTTGCTTTTTTTTTTTTTCTTGTTTTGATCGTATATTTATGAAATGATTAATTTAGAAAAATTCTTGACTTTTTCTATTTGATCTTTCAAATTTTTTGCATATTTTTGCTAAATTTTCAGCTTTCAAATTAATTCGAAATCTTTGTTTTATTTTAATTTTCTAGCTATTTCATATTTTCCACATTTTCGATGGAATAACTCGATACCTGTTCCTTCCTGTATACCTGTCTTCATTTCTCTTCTACCGTATCATTCAAATTTTATAGTTTATATTTACCGTAATAGCGGGAGAGAAGATGAAAATGATGCATAAATGCTTTAATAGCTATGAGTTTAAATTTTAAATTTTAAATCGTAATTTTTATTAATAAAATATGAGTGGATATAGTTAGAAATGATTAAAATTTCAATTCACTTCATTGCAATTTTAATCTAAAATAAATTAAAGGTCAAAGATTAAAAAGATGTGATCAATAAAAATAATTAAAATTTATGCTAAAATAAGAAGAAAAATTATTTTTATCATCTTTCTTCTCATTTTCTTTCTTTTCATTTTTTTTTTCCTTTTCTTCATTTTTTCACTTTTTCGATTCCAAAGTTCTTCGTGCTGTAAAAAAAAAAAAAAATTTGCACCAAACACCATTTAACAATCTCTTAAATGAAAATGAAAATGAAAAAAAAAAAAAACAAAAGTACGAAAAGAAATGACGTTTATGAAAATAATTATAGAAACAGGTAAATGGTGTAAAATTTAAAATTTCTTGATTTTTTTCGTTTTTTTTTTGCAAATTTAAAACAATAATTTGCAAATTATTCGTTTATTTAAATTTTTCCTCTTTTCTTTTCCTTTTTTTTTTTTTTTTTTTTGCTCCTTTTTTCATTGCTCAAATTTTTGATCACAAAACTTTTTTCTATTGAAAATTTTGCAGCAAAAAATTCACTTGGGAATTTTTAGCTAAATAAATGGAAGAGAAAATGATGATTTCGAAGATAATTTATAAGAAAAAATAGAAATATTATGCAAATTTTGAAAAAAAATTTTTTTTTTTTTTTTGCAAATTATTCTTTTATCAGTTTAGAAAGAAAAAAATCCTAATATTCGGTTTTTCTTTTAAATTTATTAAACTATAATTATAAATAATGGAATTGAAATAAAATAACAAAGAATAACAAAGAAGACATAAATAAGTTATCTTTTTTTAAGGAAAAGAGCAAAAAAATTATTTTTTATTTTCTATTTTTACTTTTTTTTTCTTTCTTTTTTTAAAAATATTATTATATTATTTAACAAAAAAAAAAAAAAAAGGATTTTTTCTAACTAATTTTATTTGTATTTCTGTTAAATGAGAGAAAATTTACTAAAAAACTTTAAACTTAAACGATTCCTATTTTTATTTTAAGTAAAAGATTAATGATAAAAATGAAAATGCAGCAAAAAAAAGAATAAGCAAAGAAGTAAAAGTAATCAAGGTAAATTTAAAAGATAAGAAATCAGAGAAAAGAAAATATATTTAATTATAATGAGGAAAAATCTTAAATATTTGAATTTAGATAAGCTATTGAGAGAAATCATTCTTTTCTTCAAAATTTTCCAATTTTCCTTGATTTAACAATTCTGGAAACAAATCATTTATCTTTAAAAATTCAAAAAAAAAAAAAAATGATTTAAAACTTTAAAATATCCATATTTGAAATAAATTAAACTCTTGAATTCTTTGGGTTGCACAGAGAGCTGGACTAGAATGAAAATATTCTAAATTATTCATTATCAATTTTCGTGAAATGATATTTGAACTACAAAAAAAAAAAAAAAAAAAAAATTCGTTACTGATTTATTTAATGATAATGAAATGATAACGATGTTTCTCAAATGATGGAAATTTTTTTCATATACATACATTTCATATATAATTGATTTAATTGTTAATTAAAATTCGCTTAAATTTATATGCTATTATTAATCATAATTTCTACGTATTTATCGTATAATAATCAAAAACTTAATTACGCAATTTATATTCACGCGTAATTTATATCATTATTGATTAAAAATTTGCGGCAATTTTTATTTCATTACTAATCATAATTTCTGCACATTTCTCATAAATTTTATACTTAATTTATGCCATTATTAATTATAATTTACTAAATTTTTACAAATCTATTTGCATAATGTTGATGACTTTCATATGTTTAAATTACCTCATTAATTAATTAACCAAAATTTACGTATTCAATCATAGTAATACTTATGAATTACACAATATTCAAGCGAAAAATTGTGAATATTACAACAAATTTTTTTAAATTAATGATTGATATTTTTAAATTAACGTCATCCATTTTTTTTCTTTCTTTCTCTCTCTCTCTCTCTCTTTCTCTTTTTATGAAATTCTATAAAAGGCAAGAAAATAAACATTCATTTATTTAATGCATTTACTTTTATTCACAATATCATTTGTTGATTTTTTAAGTTAAAAGGGAAGAAAAAGAAAAAAAGTAAAAATCAAAAAAAAAAAAAAAAAAAATTATTTCGGAAATTAATCCAAACAATTTGTCATTTTGATAAAAATTCCAACAAATTTATCATTAATATTTGAATCTAATTTTGTAAATGTTATTTATTCCATCTTTTTTTTTCATTTTTTCTAAATATTTTAAAATTTTCTATTATAAACTTTTTATTTTTGTATTCATTTCTATTTCAAAATGATCATTTAGATTGTCCGATATTTTCTCAATTGAAAAATCGATTAAACAAAATTTTCGTCGATCGATAAGATCCGAAAAAAAAAAAGAAAATAAGATTTTATAAGGAATGATATTAATTGAATTTTAAATTTTAATTCGGGTCATTTTTGAAATCTTACAATTAGTAAGATAGTCACCGGAAATACATTTTAATTTAATTAAATGTTTAATTAAAAAGAAAAAAATTTAAATATTTAATTAAATGCGATATATGCAATTGTTTATATAATCATTTGCAATTTTACGGAAATTTTTATTACGAAAAAGTTAAAACGAAAAATTTAAAAAAAAAAAAATAAAAAAGCGAAAGAATCTTTCTGTCATTAATTCCACTTCAAAGAATTAATCGTTCAAAAAGGATTGATGTCATTGTAGAGTGATGTCAAGATTGATGTCAACTTGATGTCATCTTGCCTGTAAGTAAGATGCTCGGAACGAAAAGTTTTGGTGTACTAAAGTTTGCACCATTTTTCAAAAAGTTGAAAATTTCGTTGAAATCGGGAAAAAAGAAGAAAAAAAAAAAAAAAAACGATATTATTTGAATTTTTATTTGCAAGAACAAAGCGATGTCGATCAAATTTTCGTTTTCTGTAATTAATTATTTTAAATAACTCATTGATTTTTGTATTCAAATAAAAATCATTTCATTTAATTATGAAAGCATTTATCACTGAACAATCAACTTCGTTTTTTTTTTTTTTTTTTTTTTATTCTATTCCAATATTTTCTATCCTATTCAATTCTGTTCCAATATTATCTATTCTTCTATTTATATTCTACTTTATTTCAATATTTTCTGTTCTATTTTGAGAAATTTTACAGTTTTGCAATTTAGAAATTGTTACTGTTAGCTGAAATTGATCGTAAAAGAAATATTTTCAATTATCAATTGAATTCATTAAATTTAAGATAATGAATGAAAATATGAAAGAACTGTAATGAAATTCAAATATCGATTGAATCTAAATTAAACTTTAATGAATGAAAATGAAAGATTTGAAATTTGTATGATAAGTACACAAAGTTTTCTTAAAAAAAATTCTACTAGGAAAAAATTTTAACAATTAATAATTTTTACTAAGATTATAATGATTGTTAGCAATCGAATAATTCAATATAATTTAATATATTTTGCAAGGAAGTTTTGATTTTAAGTTATGCGATTAATTTTAAATAATCTTAGCAAGCTTTAATTTCAACAAATTCTATCAAAATTTATCAATTTTTAACGAAAAAAAAAAAATGGAGAATTCAGAAAGAAAGCATACAATGCTAATCGTTTGAAACTAGGCTATTTATTTTGAATGATTTAGCTTGGCCTTAATCAGGCAACATAAAGTTTTCTCTTTCTTGGCTTCGATTCCAACTTGTCATTCTAGCCCATTTCACATCAATCATACTTTCTTCCTAATCCATGTTCAGAAAAGATTTTTGTTAAATTTTATTGAACTTAATAATCATTATTTATTTATTAACAATATTTTATAATATTATTGAAATTTAGTTTATTTGGTTAAAAATTAGTAATTTTAATTGAAGTGAATATTTTGTAGTTCATAGTATTTGTAGAATTTATATTTGAAGAAATTACTAATATTTGTAAAATTGAATTTTGTTATCCATGCATATTAGTTATTTTGATCCAATTCCACTTTTTCTTTTAAATTTCATTTTCAATATATATTTTAATTTGATTTAATTTATAATTTTAAATTTTTATTCTATAATATTTCTACTTTAAGAAGATTTTTTTGTGCTTAATTCATCATCATCCATCCATATTAAGTATTTCGATCCAAGTTTATTCCGTCTTTTAATTTCATCCCAATTTACATAGTTTAATTTGATTTAACTTAATTTTGAATATATAATTTATAGTTCATACAGTGCTCTTATTTTAAGGAAATCATTTATATTTATATATTTGAATTTATTTATTTTTCCGTTTAATTTGTCATATATCCATATTAATTATTTCGATTCAATTTTATTTCTTTTTAATACCAATTTATATCCTTTAGTTTGATTTAATTTGATTTTAAATATCTGTCGTTTATGATACTTACAGTATTTAAATTTTAAGGAAGTAATTATATTTATAAAATTGAACTCATATATTGTGCACTTAATTTAATCCAATTTTAATCATTTCGATTCAATTTTACTTTTCTTTCAAATTCCATTCCAATTTATTTATTTTAAATTGATTTAAAATAATTTTAAATATGTAATTTGCAGTATTTATAGTACTTAAATTTTTAGGAAATACTTATAGAAATTTGAATTTATATATTATCTTAATTTATTGTCTATTTACATTAAATATTTCGATCCAAATTTCTTCTTCAAATTTTGTCCCTAATTATATATTTTTGTTTGATTTAATCTGATTTTAAATATTTGCTATCTATAATATTTATAGCATTTATATTTTAAGGAAATAATTATATATAATTGAATTTATATATTATACTTAATTTATCATAATTTTAAATATATAGTTTATAGTACTTACAATATTCATATTTAAAAGAAATACATATCATATTCGAATTTATATACTATACTTAATTATCATCCATTTATATTAATTGTTTCGATCCAATTTTCATTTTCTCCTTTTTATTTCATTCCAATTTATATGTAAATTATTATTTTCTTCAATTTTCTTAATTTTTTATCAAAATAATTTATATATTCCTTACATGGATTCGTTTATCCCTTCAAATTGATGATGCTATTAATTGAAACGATTGAGCATTAATTCGTTAAAAAAAAAAAAAAAAAAAAAAAAAACAAATAATGATGAAGTATATTAGAATTTATATTTCCTTTTCCATTTCTAATTTCCAATATTTATACATTTTTCTTATCTATTTTTAATTTCCAATATTTACATATTTTTCCTATCTATTTTTAATTTCGATTATTTATATTGTTTTCTTATCCATTTTTGATTTCCAATATTTATTTAAATTTAAGTTAAATTTCCGTAATTTTTCTTTTCTTTCATTCTTCAGAAGGATTGTTATGAAAAAGAGAGAGAAATATTTGAAGACTTATGATGTCATCCATCTATAAAACCTATTTATTACATTACTAAACAGACTGCAATAATTGTTGTAATTTGCAAACTAATTTCTGTTTTTCTTTTAAATTTAAGTTTTTTTTTTTTTTTTTTGAAAACTAATCGATATTTTTTAATCTGTCATTTCATTTCTCGATTAGATTTAAAAAATAATTGTAATCGCAAACTAATCCTGGTATTATTCTCTGTCGTTATTTTTTTCCCTTCCTAAAATTTGAATTTTTTTTTTTTGTCAAAAAATAATCGATATTATTTGATATATTTTTCATTCGTCTTATTATATTTATTAAGTAGTTGCAAATTAATTTTAGCACAATTCTTTTTCTTCTTTTCTTTTTCCTTTTTTTGAAATTTAAATCTTTTTTTTTAGACTTTTTTTTTTTTTTTTTTTTTTTTTGGATCAAGCGATTATATTTGACAAATTTTTATTTATTCATTAAATTTAATAATAATAATAATAGTATTTGCAAAGTAATTTTATCATTCTTTCTCATTTTTTTTCCTTTTTTTTTTTTTGGAATTAAAATTTTCTTTTAAAATTAATCGATATTATTTGATATGTGGTATCATTTTTTGATTACATTCAAAAGTAGTTGTAATTGCAGACTATCCTCTTTCTTTTTTTTTTTTTCTGAAAATTAAATTCGATATTATTTGATATGTTTTTCATCGATTTTTTTTTTTTTTTTTTGCATTGATCTGATTTATTTCATTAATACAATCATAGTTTAACAATCAGTTAATTGATTAGCTAATTTTCTTCTTATCTTTCGCATAACAACTGATTCTTTTTCTTTCCTCTTTTTTTTACCTTACTTTTTTTTTTGTACCAACAAATTTTGAATTTAGAAAATTAATTTTTTTCCAAAGATAATTTGCAAAAATATAGATACTAAAAATTATTTTTCTTTTTTTAATAATTGATTAATTCAGTAAATGATTAATATCAACTAATGATTCAAAAAAAAAAAAAAAAAAAAAAAAAAAAAGGAAATGACAATTTCAGATGATTATAATATTTCATCTCATACTCTTGTTTACTTTTATGATGTATGATCTTTTGCAAAATAGTTTCGTTTATCGCGAGAAACTAGTAATTTATTTAGGAAATTAATGAAATCAAATTATAAATATCATTATCGATATAAGTGTAAGGAAATATTGATAATATTAAAAATTAAATTATCGCATAAATTTGATAAATTCGTTTGCAATAAAAGAGCGTATAACGTAAAATGTCAGCAAAAAAAAAAAAAAAAAAAAATGCAAAACTTTTTTTTCATGACTTTAATACATGCAAGTTATTTCAATATTTCAATAGTTTTTAATTAACTTAATTAAGCAATTTTAATTTCATTAAAATCAAAGGAATGATGAAATAAAAATGTGTACAACGCGTCAGATAAATCTGTCAGAATTTTTAATTAATCTTTCCAAAAAAAAAAAAAAAAAAAAAAAAAAAGAATAGAGATTTCATCATAAAAAAAAAAAGAGAAAAATTATTAAAAAAAAAATTTCGTTCTTTTTTTTTTTGCTTCATTAATATTCATATTGTTTGATTCAAATTTTTAATACTTCACATAGTGCTTTCTCAATTTTAATCAAATAGAACAATTAAAATGGTAAGCGAAATTTTAAAAATTATTTAAAATTTTGAAAAAATAACAAAGGTAAAATTGACTTTATTTGAAATAAAATTTTATTTGAATAAATAATTCCAATCAAATAATTTAATTTATTTTTGAATTTTCATCTTATCTATTTTTAATATTATTTTTCCTCAACTGATTATTAATTATTAATAATTTTTGCGATAAAAAAATTTTTTCTTTTCCTATGATATATGTTTTATTTTGTTACGAAAATATGATAAAATTTCAAAAAGTTTCATAGATTAAAAATTTGAAAAGGTCATCTGAAATTAAAAAACAAAAAAAAAAAATAGAAAAAGTAAGAAAAATTAAACAAACAAACAATACTCATTGAAAGTTATATGAGAAATCCTAATTTTTTTATTTTTTAATTTTTTTTTAAGCAGTTAAAAATATTGTATACTATTTAAATAACAAATAATTAGAAGAATTGATTTTTATAATATATTAATTAATTATTTACTTATAATATATTAATTAATTATTTATTTATCTATATATAAATTCAAATAAATTCCCATCATGCTAAGTTTTATATAAATCTTGTTTTCAGATTTTCGCAAATTCAGATGAAAAAATTAAATTTCGTAAGCATCGTTAATTTTTCGCTTAAAGCATCATATAAAAGATATGATGTTTACAACTTGAAAATGATTTATGCACAAATAGCTTTTCATATGAAATAAATGGATGACTTGTTTAATTCATGAAAGAGGTATGAATATTTTCCATCAAAATATCTTTGCTGATCTTTGAATTTTGGGAAAGTTTTTGTTAACAAACAAATAAATAACAGGATGTAATTTTAAAATCAAAAAAAAAAAAAAAAAAAAAAAGGCATAGAAAAAGTTTGGATTCTTATCAGTCTACTCTTTCCAATCATTATATACAGTTTCAGTTGTTCAGTTATCAATTTTTCATTGACTAAAATGATTAGTTTTAATTCTCCTAACAATTTATGTGCAAAAAGATGAACAATTTTTTTTTTTTTTTTTTTAAATCAATTTTTCTAATTCAAAAGTAATTTTTCCGCCTTTAAAATTTTGTGTTCAAAAAAATTAATTTTTTTCAAAGAAAAATATGAAATGTTTAATTTTACATTTTATTTGAACAATTTTTTGTTTGTTTTTTATATTTATCAGAAGATTGTTTTTAAAAATTAAATTTTTCCCATATTTGGTAAATTTATTAATTAAATTGAATGAAATTTTAGTAAAGGAGCGAAAAGTAAACAAATTTGACAAAATTAATTTGCCAAATTATTCAGCTAATTTAGATTATTTTTGTTTTTATATTTCAATCTTCTCCAAAATTTGAATTTTAAAAATTATTTAATCGAAATTTTATTGATGAATTATTCGGAATCAAATTCAATGAATCATATATGGACAAAAGTATCATTAATTAAGTGATAACGATAACCATTTAACTGAAGCATTTGATCGATAATTTTCGATCTTTACTCTCTTGAAATAAGTGTATTTTTTTGTTTACTTTTAAATTTTAACTTAAAAATGAAGCTATATTTTCAGAAAAAAGTTATTTTTATTCTACCGAAACTTCAAATATTTGTTTATTAATGATGGAAATTAATGAAGCAAACAATGATGCGCAAACCTCACTAATCACATCAGAGAATGTTCATAAAACCAAACTTCTACTCATAAGGTTTTTCAATTAAACTTGATCATTCTTTTCTCATTCATTTAATTAAATAAAAATTTAATTAGCAAATTATTTTCTAGAAATCATTTATTTATTTTTAGATTTCATAAAAAATATTGAGCTTAGTTTATGCTAATAAAACCTTTTTAAGCTTAATATTTGAAAACATCGAACAAGTATAGCATTGTGATATCAAAAATTTTGACGAAATTATAATGCTAAGTTAGAAAATTTAATATTTTTCTCGGAAAAAGTTAGAATTTTTCATTAGAATCTGTTTGAAAATTTGAAAAAATTCATTGAAATCTGTTTTTGAAATTTTGAAAAATTTTATTTTAATAACTTTGGGAAACTTTTTGCAGTAAAATTTGTTGCAGAAATTCGGATCTTCATCTAAACACCAATTTGCAACAAATTTATGTAAATGAAGACGAAACGAACAATAAAACAATCGATGATGATGCTCAATTAATTACTGCTTCCAATTCTGCATGTTTGTTTTAATCTTTGACTAATTAATTGAAATTTTTTTAAAAAACTTAAATGAAAACATGAAAAAACAATCATAAAGTTGCTTAATTTTGTTCCAAAAATTGAAATATTGAAAAATTTTTTATTTATAACCTATTTGATGCCAAGAAAAAGCTAATTTTATCATTTTTTTGCAGAATTAGAATTTCTGATTTCTTGTCTTTTTTTTTTTTTTTTTTTTGCAAAAATTTGCTAATTGAAAACTAAGTATAGTTATCCATTTCATCTGTTTCATAAATATTCATTTCTCGTTTTATGTAAATTTGAATTCTCATCCTTTGCTAAGTTTAGATTTGCAGAATAACCGATTGCAAAATTTATTTGCTTAATGAAATTACTGAAATATCATTTTTATCATTTTATCATTGATAATTTTAATGAGAAATATTTAACTCATTGTAGAACAATGAAAGTATTAATTAAGTTGCATTAAGAACAATGGCTGAGTAGCTACTAGAATTTTAGGTAAGTTTCAACAAATAAAAAAATAGTAAGAAAAGTATTTGTATTTAACCGTAACAGATAATTAGCAGTAATTAAGCGGTGGGTAAAGTTTTGTAAGTAGCAGTAAAGACAATGTAGCAATTAATTAAGATAAAAGTAATTAAACGAAAATAAAAAAAAAATAGAAATTGATAAGAATATCTTTTGTAAATTACAATTCACAATATGCTGTAAAACTGAAAGCATCCATGTTTTTTCCAATTATTAATTCATTTTTTTGCATATCAATTGTTTTTTTTTACTGATATGATAAGTTTGCAAATTTACCAAGAATATTGATCGATTTGCATATTTTCAATCTGCTTACTGATCGCATAATTTTTCCTTTCGTTTAATTTTACAGATGATAAGTTGAAACAGTTAACATATCAGCGCCAACATTTCTGGTCCTGGCAAGTGATTCTCATCTTACTTATCATTATTATCATTATCAATGCATTAATTGTATTCTGCTTAATGAATCGTGATTTGAATAACAAAACGGCAACTTCCATCAGATTCGTACCATTAAATGATTTTCGAAAACGAACATTAGCTACTTTCAAATTACAAAGGTACCATTTATTTCAGTATGAAATTTTGCGTAAATTATATTTTTTGCATTGATTTATTCCACTGCTATTAAAATTTTGAGAGGAATAATCAAAAAAATTTAAAAAAAAAATTGGAAATGATAAAATTATTAGCAAATTAAATGATTAATTATGACTGATGCCTGATCTCTTCTTAAAATCTTGTTTTATAAATTTCAAATTCTTTTTTTCCAAAATTGATAAAGTTTTAGAAAAAACTTTCTTCTTCCCTAAAAATATTTGCCCAATTCAAAATTCTTCTTGCTAATTTATTCTTTTTTAGACCATTACTTAGCATTGATACTAACAATAATTTGCTAATTCTCTCATCATTGGACAATCGTACTGATGAATTATTGATTGAGCAATTATCACTTGATAATTTTCAAAATGGTTTCATGCAAGTTTTTAAATTTAAATCAATCAAATAGAATATGTTTGCATAAATTTGTTAACAAATAAGCAATCTATTAGTACTTTTTTTTTTTTTTTTGCTTCAAACTTTAATTGTCTAATTAATTTTGTTCACTAATGATGGTTAACTTCGAAATTTCATAAAAAAAAAAAAAAATTAATACTGATGCGAAATAATTCAAAAAAGTTAGATGATTAATTAATTTAACTGTTCGCAAATTTGAATTTAAACTAAATTTGTGCAACATTACGTTTTTCATGCACACTTGCAATGCCTTACGTATATTACACGTGAATATACGTAATATTGTTTCAATAATATTTTTTGTTTTTCTTTTTCTTTCAGCTCAAAAAATATCAAACTTGATGATGGAATGAGAAATTGTCAACAACTTTCATCATTTGTTTATTGTTGTGTTATCACTGCTGATGATAATACTTTGTTTCGTGATAAAGGTACACATTGTTTCCGTCAAAGTAAGTAATTTATTGTTTTATCAATATTTTTCATCTCTAGCAGAAATTTTTTATTTGAATAATTATTGCAAGAAATCTAGAAATTATTGTGATTCTTCAGTGTAAATTTTAAAACTAAGAATTCATTTCAATCTTATAAATTATTAAAATTAGATCAAATAAAATTATAGCCTTATTAATATATTTAAAAATTACAAAATAGCAATCGATAATTTGATATCAAAAATTTAATTTTCTAATTTTGATTGTGTTTTAATTTTATCCTCCTTATTTTTCTATAATTAGCCTAAATAATCAATGGTTCAATGGAATTTGAAAAAAAAAACTTTTTTTTTTTTTTTTTCAATTAAAACAAGCACAGAATTGAAGAAATGACAAACATTAGTTGAATGATTCGAGTGTTAACAGATTTTTGAACAGAAAAAATGAATTCAATCGATAAATTAAATTAAAATTAAATTAGAATAAAAATTTGCATTTAAAAACTTTTCAACCATTGTCATGATAAATGAATTATCACGCAGAAGAATTTCAGGAAGTACAGATCTATCGGATCATTTCTACAAGAAAAATATGCAAATGACACATACATGGCAAACTTTATCAGATGATGATACTGTTATCCTACTTCAGAATATGGCCGGTGGATATGTTTTGTTGGATACCAAATATGGAATGTAAGATTTTATCTGGCCAAAAATTCTGAGAAATTTTACAATTTATGAAATTAAAATACACATTATGCATAGTATTTTGAATGAAATGTTGAAATTTGAAGTATTAAATTTAAATTAAAAACAAGATTTTTAAATTTTTAATCGATTTTTTCCTTTTTTTTTTTTTTTAGTTCAATGCCTATTTTGAATAATGAAGATTATGCAAATTTAACACCAGTGGCATCCTTTTTTGGAATGGATAATGTTGAAGAATTAACTGCACTTGGTAATTTCAACTTTTTTTTTCAGCATTTTTAAAATTCTTCTTTAATGATTAGCTATCATTGTTTTTTCTAAAATGTAAAAAACTTTGTTATCATGAAAAAAAAAAATCTATATTTAGGAACTTAATTTATTTTTCTGCAAGAAAAAAAAAACGAAAAATTCTTTGGCAGGATTAAACTATGTTGATGTTTTAAGTGACGAGATCGAGATTGGTCTTTAAAAAATGGCAACATTTTGAATCAAACATTTCGCATCCAGAAATTCATTTATAAGCTATGCAAATATTTAATAATTTAATTCTAGTTTTAATAATTTGTCATTAAATTTTTGTAAGAAAAAATTACGAAATCTTTTTGAAAAAATAAAATGAAAGAATTTATTTTTAGCTCAAGATGATTATAAATTTTATATTTGCGAATATCTTCGTGATTCGGAACATCGTTTTCTTTTACAAGATTGTTATGAAACAATGTAATTTTATTTCTTTTTCTTTTGTGTTTTCCAATTCATATTTATCAATTAAATATTTGCGTCAAATTTTCAAAACGATAATTTTTCTTTTATTTTGCTTTCACATTTTGCGAATGGCTAAAAAAAAAAAAAAGAATTTACAGAATGCTTAAATCAGAAAATCCTTCACAAATTAAATTTTGTGCTAATCCAATCTATCAGGCAATCATTCAATTCAATAATGCATATAAAACTATCAAATGGCAATTACAAGTTAGTATTAGTTGTTTATTCGTTGAATTAACAAACAAATATTTGAATTGAAAATTTGAAGTGATTCTCAAAATATATTTTTTTAGAAAACAAATTTGAGTATTTTTTTGAAAAGGAAAAAAAAATTTTCATACTTAACTCTAATATTAATTTCTTTTAAAATATAACATGATAATTATTTTATATTTTAATAATTTTTTATATCTATTTAATTATAATTCTTGCTCAAATTCTCGAATTTATGTTCAATACTAAAGAATTTTTTGTAATCAAAATTTATAAAATGTTTATTATTCATTTAATTTAATATTTTTACAGGTAACATATACAACCATAAATGGTATTAATGATAATAACATTTACATTGTTAATTCCGTTGATTTAATCACTGATCAACAGATTGCAATGATTTGTTCACCATTTAATATCGATATTTATATGATTTCAAGTAATTTATTACTACATTATGCTATTGATTTGCCAAAAATTGATGGTGAAACATTAATTGGTAATTATTTTTAAAATAAATATTTCATTAAATTGATATTACTATCAGAGAAATATAGTAGAAGTTATAAAATACTGACCATATTTGCATTAAATAAATAATCAATTCTATGATCAAAATATGAAAGAGATTATTAAGTTAATAATTATTAATTTGTATTTTATGTTTAACCATTTGAAACGCTTGAAATATTTTATATTTTATAAAAATTGAACTCTTTGAAATGCAGCATTCAAAATTCACTGGAAATATATTACTCAAATTAAAATATTTGAAATAAGTTATTGAAATTGAATTATTTGCAGTCCAAATTAAATCATTTAAAGTATATTAATTAAATTCGAATATTTGAAGTACATCACTTTAACAAATAATCCATTTACACCTTCTTCATGAGTTCTTGCTAAATAAAAATTATTAAATTCATATATTCTATTTGTGATTTTTCGATTTCCTTTTTTTCTCAATGATTCATCGTCTCATGGTTGCTCTGCGGAATAAATTATTATATATTTAAAAATTTAGTGATCAATATTTAAAAATATAGTGAAATACTGCAAATAATTTATTTTAAATCCATTAATGATGAATTTTTTTCATTCTGCAAGTATTGACTCGAAAAATTGTTTGTTTTATCAACATAAAAATGAATTGATAACATTCATCTGTATCTTTAAGTGATCAATAAACCGAACTAATCATTTCATTATTCAAGTAATATTTAAATTTTTTTCATTATTTAAGTAGTAATTAAATTTTTCTCGTATATTTTTCAGAAAAAAATCCCTATTTTTAAATTGATATTTTCATTTGCACAATAAAAAATAGCAATTATTGATTTTCTCCTAACATTCATAGTTGTTTCTAAGAAAAAAAAGTTTTCCAAAAGATTTCATTGCATCAAATGGAAAAATTTGGTTTCAATACTTGACTGACTGATTATTTCAAATTCTTTATCATATCAGCAAGAAATATCAAATTGTGTAAAATTTTTAAAAAATTTCATGAAATTGTTTGATTTTTGGTGAATTAAAGTTTTGCCATTTAATTGAACACAATTTTACCAAATGATGCATAATGTTTGATTTATCAATTCAACGAATTAGCAATTTATTTCCTTTTCAGTTTAAGAATTTAAGTATTATTGAAAATATATTACATGAATTAAATGTATTAAACTAACATTAAATCAATTATTTTGCAAAATTTAACAAAACTCAACTGAATTAATTAAATCATTGTGAGATCTGATCGGGAAGCGCTTTATCAAGTGTTCTATCACTATCATTCAATTCCAGAATCTGCAAAAACTGTTCAAAAATTCTACAGAAACGCCAAGAGTTACTAATCCAAATTAATTAATACTTTGTTATCAGTTCGAGTGATTAATTCATTTGATAAAACAAACATGAAACTTATCAAATCTTTGATCACTCTGATTCGATTTCAAACAGAATCTAAGAGACTATTATTGCACCTTAATTTCCTACGATGGTGATATAATTTTAAATCATCGATAAATATATCACTAGTCAATTATTGGGAATGATCTGACGCAAAGCATATAGACGTGTTGAACGTAATTTTACGTGATGCTACGTGATATACATTCAATATTTGTCGTAGATAGTTTTGGCATTTCTAATCAATATTTTACAAATCTTTCGTATTTAAGAAAAGAAGATTATCTCAAATAAAAATTAATATAATCTTTCAGGCTATAATGGTCATTTTGGTCACTTTTAGTTATGATTACTTTTGAGAATTTGAGAGCTTTTTTTCGTTATTTTCGAAATTTTCGCCATTTCTCGCATAAATATTTTTTTTTTAAAAGATACATTTTCATCATTTTCGAACGAAATACTTACACTCTCGATGAATAATACAATGAATATAAAATTCAATAAAATTTATTCACTCATATTGTTTATTTGTATTTCATACTGATTGGTGACATTCATTGACAGGTGGCTGAAAATGGGTAATTTTCAAGAAATTATCAATGTGTGATTTATCTTGTTAAAGTAATTTATGAAATGTTCCACAGAAATAAATGATTTTTTTTCTTTTGAAATTAATAAATTACAAATTGACAATTGGTAAATTTAAAAAAGTTAAAAAAATTTGAAATTTTTCTGTTCTATAATTTTAAATTAGATACACAAAAAGAAATATTTTCAAAATAAATCAGATATTATCAAAATTTCAATAAATCAAATAATTTTTTTCAAAGATCAGGAGCAACCTGAACAAGGCTGTAGTAGATTCAATCAACATACTTTGGATATTTTAATTGGATCAATTTTAAAGCGATCTTTTCGTGATCAAATTTCGGCATTATTATGGATGAATCAGGAAGATATGATTGCGGTATGCAAAATTAAGAAATTGAAAAAAAATTTAAAAACTTTATTAAGAATTTAATTTACAATGTGATGATTTTGGATAAATCGATTTTCATGTAGCATAAAATTTTTTAGCAAAATTAAATGAATGTGATATGATAAAATCATTGATCTTTGAATCCAATTTGAAGTGCAATTTTTTTTTGAAAAATTTTGAATTTAAATTTTTATTTTTCTCATTTATAATTTAACTAAGGTTTTTTTTTTCATAAAGCTTCAAATAGATTATTAATTTGGAAAATTTCATCGTTTACAGTTACTTACTTTGATCTTCAAAATTTCAATTATTGAAGTAAAGTGATGGTCATCTAGTGATGGTCATCTAATGATGCAAAGTGATGGTCATCAATTGCTATTATTTCGCTAACTTCTCGATTTTTAAATTTTTAACATAAATTGATTCATTTCAAAATTAATTTTTTCAAACGGCTTTAGAAAGTTTGAAATAAACATTAAAATATAAAATCTTATTGGTGTTTATTACTTCCTCAAGCTAATTATTTCATATCTTTAATTAATTTTGAGCATTATATTATCGCAATATGCTATTTCTACTTTCCATTTAGTAAATTTATAATTAATTAAAATGACTGAAAATGAATAAACTATAATTGGGTTTAATTTGCATATACTTATTAAATCTAAAGATGAAATCTAAACCATTTTTAAATCAATAATTATTGGCATTCAGTCAATCAAATTTTTCAGAGCAAAATTTGAAATTTTATTAATTTTTCTGGGATTTGAAAAAAATTCGATAAATTCTTCCAGTAATACAAATGTTGCTATCTATTTCCATCCTTTCAGGATGTTTTATCAAATTCTTTAGTATGCTATATCATTAAAATAATTATCGATTTTTTTTTTCAAACAGCTAAAATTTGATTTAAATTTCAACTTTTGTAATTTTTTTTTCTTTATTATTCCTTTTACTCAATTCAATTATCATAATTATGTTGAAATTTGATTTGAAATCTTCATTTTTCTCAACAATAATGATATTTTTTAAGTTTTTTCACAGTTTGTTATTTAAAAAAATTAGCAAAAAGATTGTGAACTTTTTACATTTCATACTTTACTAGCACTTAAAAATGTATGTTTAAATTAAGTTTTTGATTCTGTTCTTTTTCTCTAAAATAACTTTAACATAAAAAATCAATTATTGATAAGAATATTTATATATGGTATTTGTATGCAACACTTTATTATTTTATTTTGTTTTTTTTTTTTTTTTTTTTTTTTTTTTAAATTAATGATATTAAAAAAAAAAAAAAAAAGGAAAAAAGGAGAAAAACAAAAAATGGCATAAATTCATTATTCTAATTTTGACATTAATTCTTCTTCTTCTTTTCTCTCTCTCTTTTAATTGATGGATGAAAATTGTTTGTTTAATAATCATAACAAACTTTCAGTATTTTCCATCTAACTTCTGCAATGATTTCATTTTTTCAAAATTAAAATTTTCCAGCTGATCCATCATGCCATCGCATATATCGATTCGGCCGATCGAATGTACTTCACCGTTTCGGATGATGCATTGACCGAACGATCGGTGTATCTTGTTGGAAGCATTGATGGCGATTTAATTTATCTCGTAACACTACTTAAACAATATAAAATGCCACCAAATTCTTATTTTATCTTTCTCGGTTAATTTTAATTACTTTTAATTAATTTTAATTTATATGCTTTTTTGAATTTAAATTTTTTTCTTTTTTTTTTTTTTTTTTTTTTTTTTGTACATTTAATTTTCGAAAAAATAAATTTTACTTCTAATTTAATTTTGATAAATGATACATTGATATTTTTCATATCATTCATATAATTTTTTAATGAATTACAATTAGCTTCAATGATTCGTCTATTTTTCTTCTCGTCGAATTTCTCTCATTTCATCTAACTATTTCTTGTTTAATTTTTATTATTAATTACAATTTATAATCGGAATTTTGAAAATAACGAAAAAATATTCAAATTTTCAAGTTCATTTGATGATAGCATAAAATTTGCGAAAAAAAAAAGACAATTTTTGATATAATAATATGTTATTAGCATATTTATTTGGTCAATTTGCATGCATGCATGCATGCATGCACTAGTAAACATTATAAGATTGCTTATCAATTTAACAAATTGATAATATATTTATCATCGTTTAACAATATTTTGCTAATAATGATCAACCGGACATGCATTCATGCATCGAGTATTGCAACATTGTCTTTGCAACTGCTAATTAATTTATCTCGCATGCATGCACTTGCTTTACATGCATGTGAATTTTGCATGCAATGAAATGATAAAGAATGATTATTTTCAGGTGATTATTTGGATTCTTTTAATCCAAAACGAATCGATGCATTATTATTACTTTTAAGTTTAAAATTACGATTTCCACATCATATTTGCCTCTTTCGTGGTCATTTTGAAACATATGAAATGTGTAAAGCAATTGGTTTTGATAGAATTGTTAGTCTTTTTATATTATTAAATTTTGTTCAATAATTTAATCATTTGATAATTCAAAAAAAAAAAAATTTTCAATTACTAAAAATCAGGCAAAAATATCATAAATTATATCAAAAATGCTTTAATTTATTAGCTTTATTTATTTCAAATTATCATCAAATTAAATCAATCAAAAAAAAAAAAAAAAAAAATTATAGAAAAATACAGAATTTGTAAATAATCGATTACACATTACTTTACATTGATGATAAGAGAAGGCAAAAAAAAAAAAAAAACTTTTTTTTCCTAGAATTTGATAAGAAAAATTTAGTGGAACTTGAAAAAAGTGAAGCCTGAAATTGATAAATAGCCAGCAATATCAGGTCAAGCAATAAAAAAAAAAATTAAAATTACGATTTCCTCTTGCTTTTGTCTCATAAATTTAAGAATAAAAAAAAAAAAAATCTGAATGATTTCAAAAAATTTCGAACCATTTGCAGAGTGAAGATGAACGACTAATTCAAAGCTTTTTGCTACTCTTTGAATATTTACCTCTAATTGGAGTACTTGGTAGTACGTAAATTCTTAATTTTCAATGTTCTTATTATATTATTATATTATTCGACTCATCGTTTTGTAAATTTTTGGAAATTAATAGAAATTAAATTAAAAATTAAATTAATTGAATTTTTTTCCAATATTTTAGCATTATTTCATCGGATTGTTACAGGAAAGTAGAAGCCAATAATGATGATAGCTTCTTCTATATATTTAATTTAAATTATTGCAATTTGAATTATTGGCAAAAATACTTATAAAATTAGTTTTTGCAAATGATTCATATAGAAAAGAAAGTTTCAGTTTGAAAAAAAAAAGGAGAGCAAATTCTGTCATTTATTCTGAAATATTAATTTAAAAACTTTAATTCCAATATTTAATTCCTGCAGAATTTTTATGTGTCCATGCTGGCATTTCACCATTCATGTCCGATAATGCATTTTTAAATCATTTTGTAAAACCAATCGAAATAAAACGAATGAATGCACGAGAACGATGCTTGCTAACCGATATTTTATATGGGATACCAGACAAGAATTTAAATATTTACAAGTTTTTTTTTTTTTTGTTATAATTAATTTTGAAATATGTAAATTAAAACTTTTGAAATGACAAAATTAAGTAAATGGGATTGTTTAGCCAATTAATTGTCCGAATTATTCATCAATAATTAATTTGGTTAGATCGAAAAAGTGTCATTGTATGAAAACAATTTTTTTGATGCTAAAAATATTTGTTGAAAATTGGTTAAATAAATATTTTAGATTAGTTCCATTTACTGCAAAAAAAATCTGAAAAGCAAGTTTTTAAAAAAAAAAAACTTATTTTTCAGCAATATCATGATTTAAAATAAACTCATCATTTATGAATTATCGAATACTGATTACTATTTTATTTTGAATTCCTGAATGTTCTTCATTATTTTTTGAATCATATCATTGGAAAATTTAAATTTTTAATAGGAATTTTTCGATTGAATAAAAATTGAAAATTTTTGAATAATTGCAGATTGTTTGCTCCATCAAATATCTATCCAATTGGAAATCGTTTTGGCCATCGAACATTGAATCAAGTACTTGATAAATTTAATTGCATGATACTTATTCGTGGTTGTGGTTGTCGGGAATCGCCAGGTGTCAAATTTGATCTCGAAAATAGAAAATGCATTAGCATTGCTTCAGGATGTAGCATTAAGCATATAAATCATGCAAGTGAGTGAATAAAATGAATTTCAAATTTAATACATAAATATTTATGAGGTTACTTGTTTAGATGCCTTGAGCCTAGGCTCTCAGTCTATCATTACATTTGGCACATTTTTTTTATTCTTCTTAATTTTAAGTTTTTAAGTTTTTGCATTCATGCATTCTCTCTTTCATTTCATTTTAGCGAAAAACATCCAATTCCACATTTTTTTCTTTATATATTTATTAACGAAAGAAATGAATATCTTTGAATGAAAATTAACATTAATTTTGAAAATTAAATAATTTCATTATTTTTGGTATATGTTGAAAAAAGCTAAAAATTAAAAACGAAATTAAATATTAAAATTTGAAAAAAAAAAACAAAATATTATGTTTTTTATTTAAATAAATTTCCATTCAAATTTTTTAATTAAAAACAATAAAAAAAAAAAAGTTTTTGTTCAAGGAGCTTTGATTCAAATTTCTCAAAACGGTGAATACGTAATGCTACCAGTTAGTGCAACAAATGCATGGAATCTATTGAGCCAGTACACGTTTGCTATTTCAATAAAAACTTTTATCGATCGATTTATTCGATCACTTCGAAATATTCCAAATCAATATGATTTCCCAGAAAGATGTAAAGCATGTCAATGGATTGCTCAAGGCAAACAACCTGAAAATGTCATCATATCTCATAGTTTATTGAAAACTTTTACTGAAGGTAATTAACTAATTAACGAGTGAAAAGCCATAAATTGATCAGTTATTTGATAATTTGTGAAATATTTGAGACAAATCATTAAGTAATTAATTTTGAAAACATGATTTCATCGTAAATATTTTTTCGCTGATATTACAATGATGAATAGTATTACGATAAAATATGTTGTTACGTAATATTCTACGGAAATAACTATTTTAATATAATATTACGCTGATAATGATAACATCATGATAAAAATTATTTCTCATACAGCATTACGATGATATCCATGTAGAATGTAATTTTTGTACGGAATTTATTTACTCAAATAATAGCAAAATGATTTTAATTTAATTTTTCATTGAAAATTGATGTGACATTCATTCAGTTTTGAGTTTTTGGTCCAAATGCCACTGTTATTTTTATTATTTAATGTTAATCGATTTCTCAATTTTAATCTTAATCGGAATTTCTTCTAAATTCTATTCTTTTATAATTTTATTGTCAGAAAAATTTGATTTGAATAATTTCTTAGCATACTTTTTTCTTCCTTAGTTGGACTTTTTACACTTACTGAAGTTTTATCTTTTTCATGCAAATTAATTTTAATTTTGAATTAAATGATTTTAATCATATTACAGAAATGATGTATCCTTGCAAGCTTCATGATTATTTTTCAATTGATCCAAGAATAGAACAATATATGTATTGTGAATTATTTCCCTTATGTCAAGATTTCTATTATCATGGATCAGATCAATCAATTCAAGCATTTCCATATTTTATTGATGAATATCCGGTAATAATTAACATATTATTTAAGCAATTAAATGAAATAAAGATAAATTTTGATGCTTATGAGTATGAGTATGATTATCATTCGATATCAATAAATCGATGAGTTATCAAATCCTTATCAAAGCACTAATATATTCAACAGTTAAAACTTTATTGATTCAATCCTTATAATATGATTTTGTTAAAACAATTATTTTCGTATTACATTACACTTCTGATTTTTTTCAGCTTATGAAACCACCAATGCTCGGAAGAATGCCTCGATTAGTAAGTCTCGAAAAATAGAAATAATTCTTGCTTTTGCTAATAATTAATAGTAAAAATTTAAAATGCTCATTTCATAAAGTTCGTGAACTTGAAAGGCGTAATATAAGGAATAAAACAAATTCATGATCACTTTGAGGTAAATAATTCAATCCTTCATTATTTCATTTCTAATTGTTAAATTAATTCAAATTAAAACTTTAACAAAGTATTGCTTTGTAATACCTGTTCTAAATATTATGTGCATATTAATAAGCAAAATAACTAATTGATTATTGAACTGATGCGTTTAATATAAACTAAAACTATTAGCACATAAATTTTATAATACAAATATCACTCGTAAAATAGCCATAACGTGTATTTAACAATAACAGTAATAATGATAATAACAATAATAATAATAATTATAATTATAATAAATAATAGTATTAATATGTACAAATCATAGAAGAATTATTAAATTAACCTAAACTATTCCTTTATAAAATTTATTTGTAAAAATTCAGTTTAAACTTTTTTGAGCAATATTTTTTGGCCCATTTTGTTCTATCAATATATTATGATTATCATCTTATCATGATACAAAACGTTAGATAATTTTTCATTCAGATAATGACTTCTAAATACACATTATACAATTATTTCATTTTTTTTTTTTTAAATAAATTTCCTGGAAAAAGAATTTTTTTTTTTTTGCTATTTTTTGAATTAATTCTTTTACAACAACACATAATAAATCGAATATGCAACATATTATTCAATTTTCCTCATTGTATAATACTATAATAATATTCAATTAATAATAATAATAATAACAATAATAATAATAATAATAATAATAATAATAATAATAATAATAATAATAATAATAATAGTTGTAAAATTATGGAAAAAATATGAAAAGATAAAAACTAAAAAAGAAATAAATAAAAGACAAAAAAATTTTACTTTTTTTTTCCTGCAAAAACGAAATTGTTGAATAAATCATCACAGATAGCAATTATTTCCCTCAATCTCAGATTATTTAATTTTTAATAAAATTAAGGATGATGCTAGCATGAGGGATGAATTCAACATGTCGCATATTTACAGTGATCGTATCATGCGACCTGGATATGATTTGGAACAGGAGGAACAGGTGAAGTATCACTGTTTGTAGCTTGTTCATTCATTCGTTAGAAAATAGAATGCATTTTTTAGGTATTCAATATACCGTATTCGGACTGACATACTGTATGCTAATTAATACAGTCTTTTATAGAACAATATACTGTATATGTATCAATTTACCGTAGATTATTAGCACGAAATATATTATTGATTTTTTTTTTTTTTTAGTCATAATTTAAATATTCATTTATATACAATATGAAGTTTTAGAGATAAGTATGAAATAATAAATTAAGGCACTATTTATCATTTATTTATTGTAATGGGAATTTTACATTGACATATTCTTTTTTGAATAAAATTAAATCGTAAATTTTAATGCATTAATAATAAAAACAAACTTTAATAATTATTGATTAAATAAAATGATGCTTAATTGTATTTACAGCCAAGAAGAGTTCCTGACCAACAAATTCAACAACCTCAAGAAGTAAGTAAATATTTCTAATTTTTATGAAACAAAAAAAACTTAAATATATCAGATGAAGAGATTTTTAATTATGAATTTAATAATAAGCTTTTCTGATATTTTAAATCATTTTAATATTTTAAATTTCATCTGCAAATTACAATATTTCTTTTTTTGTTGAACTTACTATATTTCATAATTATTACTACAGTATTCCATAATCATTGAAAACAACTGGGAAAACTTTTAGAACAATCTACAGTATTTACGTCAATGTCAACAATGGCTACAGAATATTGTTAAACCATATTTATCATATAAATATCGCATAGAACGATTACATAATGAGAATAATGATAATGAATAAACATCAAAAGAGATAATTTATTATAATAAACAGATAAGAAATGTTTCAAAATGAGGTAAAGAAAAAAAATCAGCAATTGAAACAATCGATAAGATCAAATTAATCAGGAATTGTACTGATAAAGAACAGTACAAGCTATCATTCAAATATATCTTTTATTTCAAATTTGATGAAAATGGGTAGAAAGCAATGAAATTTAAACAATTAAATTGCAATCGATTAGTTCAGTAAATATAGTTTGTCAGATAAAATATAATAGGTTGGCTTTTCTCACAATATGCTATTAAATCGAAGAAATATGTCTTCGATATTTCGAAAGATTTCTGGAATTCGGTTTAATCTCGAAAGAAATTTCGAAATTTCTAATTTTCGATCTTTGCTTTTGCGATGCAATAGTTTAAATTAGCAAAATTTGAAAGAAACTTTTCTTGTTAGCATTAATTTGTTTGTTTATCAATGTATCAATCGCCAATAATGCTTTATAAAAATCACAAATTTCGGTATTTGCAACGAGTATTATTCTTACGATAATCAATCAACAGCAATGAAACGAATTGTTCTGATCATACAGTTCTATTAGAATTAATGCTAATTATAACATTGATAAGTGATAAGAATATGTGATATGCATCATTTACAACAAAAGAGAAACAAATGAATGGAAAGAAATCTTTCATTGCATTTTTGTATTAACTTTGACGAATATTTTCTGGGTAAATATTCATTTGTCGCTTTAATTTGGTCGTTTTAATTTTGGATCGCTTTAATTTTTTCTCGGAGTTATTTTGATTATTTGAGCAACAACTGAAAATATGAAATTTGAATTTTTTTTTTTTTTTTTGAAAAAGAGAAAGTATAAAATATTTTTGAAAAGAAAATTCCATTATTTTTGTCGCATAGCTATGAATTGAAGTACGTTAAACGATCACGTGTAGTACACGTTACAATAATAAAATCTTATTCCATCAGTGCCCGATCAATTCAATTTATTCGCAAATTGAAAACTGTGCTGAATCGATTACATTATTTCTTAACATTTTTAATAAATTTAAATTGTTTCCGATCAAATTTTATACGTAAGATAAATTAGCATAAATTTATTCCAATTGAAATTTTTTTTAAATTATTGAAAAATTTAAATAAAATTATTGCAAAATGAGCAAACGAAATGTTGCAACAAATAGCAAAAAGAAATGAATAATTTAAATGTAACTCAAAAATTAGAAAATCAATCGTAAATATTAGGTATTGTGATATTTGTTTCTTTTTTTTGACATGCAAAAATATTCAAAAATTAATGCTATAATTTATAAAAATCAATCGAAAAGTAAAATTTTTAATTTAATAAAATAAAAAAAATTACAAATTTTAAATTTTAAAAGAAAAAATTAACAAAAATGGCTTAAGATGAAAGAAAATATTACATTGAGGCATTATATTATGACAAAGGGAAAGGAAGAAAAAAAAAATGGAAATAATTGATAATATGAATTGTTAAGTAATGAAATTAGGAAATAATTAAATTCAAAAAGAATATCATAGTAATAATTATTGTTTAATATGCAAATGAATAAATCATACATGTTTGAGAGTTGATCTTTTAAATATTTCATAAATATTGATCGATGGAATGATAGGTGGCTATTATTTAATAAATATTTAAATTGAATTGTACAATTCGGATATGATTTGCAGAAAATCGGAATTTAGATGAAAATACAATGAGGTTAATCTCAGATATTTATTTTAAAAGTTTTAATTAATTAATTAAAATCAATGCCAATTTAATTAAAAACTAATCTTTTTCCTTTCAGATTTTATGAAAAAAATCGTTTCGATGGAAAGGAGAAAAATTGTGAATTGAAAAGTTATTTCTATTGTGCATTATTCTTTAACAATTTACTAATTTTTTCACTTATATTATATGATGAATTTCTAAATAAATACAGAAAAATTTCAAAATAATACAGAAAAATTTCATTCATCTCGGGAGAGGGCAGGAAGAAGGCAATGAGCGGATCACTGGTATATCTCGGGGGGCGGGAAGACGGGAATCAAAGATGGATAGATATTAAAACGTTTTATGCATTGCTTATTTATTTGTTTCAGAAATTAAGAAATGAGAAAATTATAATTCCTAGTAATTCATTAATTCTTGTCTGATGCAAATTTTTTACGTACGTGACCGAATCTTTCACGTAGACATGACTCTTTGCCATGAATATTGATTGCGACTTGTTAAGAGAATTTTTTTATCATTTTTAGTTGAAATTACACAGCGAACGATAAATCTAATCGATAACGTAAAGAACGAATTAAGCATTTTTAGAATTGCTAATCGATATAAACCATTTCCTTACGGTATTTTTAAAATTCATTAAAAATGATAATTTAGTTTATCTTAAATTTTCAAATGCTTTATTCATCGATTACACCATCAATTGAATATTTCCGCTTTACTTTTCAGACTTTTCTGAAAAAATGATTCTTTTTATTAGGTTGCAAAGTTTTACTCGTTCAAAATTTTCATAAAAAAATACTACATTAGGAAATTACAATTATTTATCGTAATTTTATATTTAAATACTCAAAGAAGGGCATTTAAATACTTTTATATTTAAATAGTCAAATTTTCAAAAATCTATAATCGTGAATCAAATTTTCATTCATATCGAGATTGAGACGATCTATCGATGATCTTTATTAACGCATCGATATCATATTTGATGGCGATTACCTGTTGATGATGATTATGATGAATAATTTGAAATTAAGCTATTTCAATCATTTGCAAAACTTAAAAAGTAATGATGATCAATAAAAATTTGATATTCAAGCAGAAAATTAATGTATGGAAGGAAATGTATGGCATGCAATTTAGTCAAGCGATATATTATATCACAGAAGTGCTATTTCATTTTAATTTTCTTATTAATTGAAATTACTTTAAATTTTGGATCAATAAAACTGCCATAAAGATTATTCATTACCATCTAATTATCATTGCATACAAAAAACTGTTCTGCAACACTAATAATTCATTATTGTCATTTATCATTATTCTTACTATTTATTTATTCATTATTATTATTATTATTATTACTATTTATTTATTCATTATTATTATTATTATTATTATTATTATTATTATTATTATTATTATTATTATTATTATTATTATTATTATTATTATTATTATAAACTGTTATTTCTATAAAAATAATGATAATTACTTCAAGAATAATTCCTTGCTATGTCATTAAAAAAAAGTTAATATTACAAAATGAAACATATTTAAAATCAAATTGAATCATTTTGGCAAAATATTTCTAAAAAATGATGAAAAGTAGAAAAAGACAAAATTTAGGATTTTATTTCAGAATCATTTATTTTTTCTCATATAATCGGTATGTGATATTATATGATTATTATATGAGAAAAAAGATTTTTTTTTTTTTAAGATAATTAATCATTTAAGCTGTCAAATCATATGTTGGTTAAGTTGTTGATAAACTAATCGCTCATTCCTAATCATATCTTAACTAAATTTTATTTAAATCCTTCGAAAATGTGTTAAAAACATTATATTTGTTATCATTTAGCTGATGAGAGATTTCCCACATTTTATGTTAAAATTCTAATCAGTTTTATCATCACAACATTCCTAGCCTAATCACTTTACCACCATTCTTATCATTAGCTCTGTTTCATCTCAAATCATTTTCTTATCAGCTTTGTAATTAGATCTATGGCTCTGTTAATCTATTATTATTATTCCTACTATTAATTTGATATAATCCTAATCATTTTGATTATTACACCTATTATCAGCTCCATTACTACCTTGATTATTCTTTTATCATCGCTATCATTAACTTCCAACTAATCAGTTTGCTATCAGTTATATTATCATCCTAATCATTCCAATAAACCAGTCATTTTCCCACTCATCTCTAGAGAGTACCAATTCAATGATTCATTAATCAGATCAATAAATCATTCATTCAACTTTCATCTGTTTTTTTCAATTTTTAAATTTTATTTCTTTCTCTGTGATACTTGAAATGATCTCTAATGGTACGAAATTGCATTTTTGTATCATTCAATAAAAATTAGTGAATAATTGTGAGAAATTTTAAAATTAAATTTAAATTTTTCTTCGAAAATTCATAAGATGATAAAATGACATAGCCAACTAATATTTGAAAGAAACGAAACAAAACGATAAAATTCATTCGGGTGGAAAAAAAAATAGTAAAAATTCATTCAAAAATTATTTTCTGCCCGGATGAATTTTATTGTTTTGTTTCGTTTCTTGCAAATATTAGTTGGCTATGTCACTTTATCATCTTTTAATGGGCTTATTTTTTTATTAGTCTACTTGCTAGGCTCTTTTACCGGTCTAATATGGCTCTTTTTTATCTTCCAATCCAATAAGGCTATTAGATTAATTGAGCTTCTTTATAAAATTTTCCAATAGGGTTATTTTTGCAAGGTGTATATTGGAAAAATAATTTCAATTTATTCTCCCTAACTATTTTATTTATTCATTTGCATGCATATTTACATATATTTTAATTTAATACCATTGATTTGTTTACTAAAAAAAATTTTGCTTTTAATAATATTTGATTATTTAAAAAAAAAAGAATTTGAAATCGATTTATTCTTTATCTATTTTAAGTGCCACTTTTTTTTTTCTAAATTTAAATTATTGGCTCTAATTTAATTGGTTGAAAGTTTCCATTCATATTCAGTAAAACTTCAATTCTTAATTTTATTATTTTCATTCCAATTTTGCTATTGATTTTAAAGCATTATCCAATAATTGTATTTCTCATTGTATTTTGATTTTTATTCATTTCTTTTAAAATATCATAACTTTTTTCAATTGTTCACTTCTAAGATTATTTTTTCTTATTTTATTATCACTTATGTTTTTATTTATTTTGTTTTTAACTGATGAGATAATGTCTAATTTCATGAAATTTCATTTCTTCCGGTTTTTTCTTTTTTTTTTTTCAGGAAAATTTTCATTTAAAAATTTCTTCATTTCATATAATTTATCATTTCCTTATGAATTTTACTTCATCATTTCAAATAGAATGAGCTCTGTTTCAAATTGAAAAGAAAAAATTAAAATAGCATCATGTTGTGATGAAATAAATTCAAATCATTTTCTCAGAATATTTGATAAATTTAAAATAAACCTTAAAATTATCATTTAGTAAATAAGTCTAAAATATTGAATTAATTGTGATGAATTTATTGCAGTATCTTAAATACCATTATATTCGTTGTATTTTAATATTTTATGAAATCTTTTGAGCTAATTTATTTATTTATTTATTTTTTTCATATCTTTAAATTTTTTTAAACTGCTCTTTCTGATTTGTTTTTTTTTTTAAAAAAAAAAAGAGCGCTTTTTTTAAATTTCCGAAATTTCCTTCCTCGAACGGAAATATCGTACTTTTCTGAAAAAAAAAATAACAATTTTAAAAGTTATTTTTATTTGAAATTCTTCTACCATACATTTATATTTTTTTAAAATTTCAATATATTTTAAGAATATTCAACCGGAATACTTCATTTTATAGACAATAAAAGTCGGGAAATATAAAAGTAACAATGCTCCGAAAAATTCGAGAAAGCTGAAAAAAAAAAAAAAACGAAAATATTATGAAATATTTCGTTTATCAAATAGTTGAAAATTGCGTAAATGAAAATGGGACATTAAAAATTACGAATTTCTTGCGGGAAAATTTCTAGCATTTCGTCAAAATTCCACTTCATTTTATGTTTAATTTTAGTTTTTCAAAAATTCCTCCCACGCTGTCTGTTTGTTTCCATCATAATAATAAAACATAAGTTTGAATTGTTGTTGATAGTTAAAAATTTTTGTTTACAACAATTATAAAAAGCTTATTAAATTTATTGCAAATATATGAATGGCTTATCACTTTCCCATTTATTTTCATTTATTTTACTATTAACTAATCGATAAAAGTTCAAATTGAATCAATTCGATGCAAAATCATTTAATCAAATATTCCATTACATAAAAAATCAAAAAAAAATTTTTCATATCAATTAATGATTTAAAAAATGTATTCGAGTAATGTTTCGAACTAAAAATGAAAGTAAATTATAATTAAATGAAAAAAAAAATTGGATTTTTGTTTATTTAATTATATTATTATTATTTCAAGACTATTTGTATTATTTAATATATTTAAATGAAATATTTCCAATATTAAATTTTAATAGAATTTTTGCATAAACTTTTTCATGGATCTCTAGTCTAGTTGAAGCTTATGCAAAAGAATAATTTCATTCTAATCGGATTAAAAATACATTAATTAGCTAAAGTAAGCTTATATTTAATTAAATCAGAAATTCATCGCAGTACATCTAATCTTATTAATTATTAAATTAAACAGAAGAAGTTATTAATTACATGATATATTAATATACGAATCTATTCGTTTTAAAATTCATTGCTTGTACAATAAGAAATTGACCATTTAATAAATAATTTTTTTTTCTTCTAGAAATAAATTATAAAAATTTCTCTTAATTAAATTAATAAATGATTGTAGTAAGTAAGTTAAGATCCGCATTTTAAAAGTATCGATTTACTTCTAAAACACTTACCGGAAAAACAATTTCTGAAACGAGTTGAATGGAAGAAATGAAAAAGTTATAAAAAATTCAAAAAAGAAAATGAACTTTTTAATTTTTATTATTCAAATATTTCATTTTATTACCCAAATATTGCTTGAAAAAGCAAAATTTTATTGGATTTTTTAGCAGTAATAGAAAAAGCATTTTTGCAATATATTTTTTGTTTTTTTTTTAAAAAAAAAAAAAAAAAGTTTTAAACACTTTGAATATTGTACAACATGTAGCAGTATGTTTTGTTGATGGTAAATTTTTGAGTTTTTTAAATTTTTGCAAAAAAAAAAAGCGTCGAAATTTTCAATAATGAATTGATGAATTAAAAATATTGTGCTAAAGTTTCGAGAAAAACTGGTTTAAAAGTGGGTAAAGAAGAGAAAAAAGGTTAATCAATAAACTTGCTGATTCAGCAGTTTCATTTCTGACACATTCTCGAAAATACGCAAAATGAATTAATTCTCTCTTTGCTTTTCTCGAGAACGAATTTTAATCAATCCTTTTTTCATCCTTCATTCCATTTATCGATCAAATTCTCAGCGAATCATTTCAACTAGGCTAAAGGATTAAAAATGGTTTCTAGAAAATATTCAAATTTTATTCAAGTATTTTTAACAATTTTTAGTACCTTCCAAAACTTCTTCTCTTTCTTTTTTTGGTCATTATTGATTTTTTTCGGTTTTATTTATAATTAATATCTTGCAAATTTTGTTTTTTGATTAATAATTTTTATAATTAATTGACATTTGAATATTTATGTAAAAATAGTTTTTCAGACAATCTTCTATTTAAATTTTTTTGAAATTAACTAAATTTTTTTAATTTTTTATATATATATACTTTAAATATGATTTTACAATTATCAAATATAAGGCGAAATTCTAAATAAAAGGAATAAAAATTCGTCTTCTTCTTTCTCAAAAAAAAAAAAAAAAAAATAATAATAATAATTAAAAATTTTCAATCAATAATTAATTTTATTCATTTTTCTTCTCGCAAAATTAGTAATCCTTAATTTAGCTTAGCTCAAACTATTCTATTTGATCCTTAGCAAACAACTTAGCCTATTCTATCTGATCTTTTACAAATAGCCTAGCCTATTTTATTTAATCTTTTACAAAAAGCCTAGCCCATTCTATCTGATCTTTTGTAAATAACCTAGCCCATTCTACCTGATCTTTTGTAAATAGCCTAGCCTATTCTATCTGATCTTTCACAAATAGCCCACTTAAATTTCTTCCCTTCTCGCTGATTCACTCAATTTTCGAACAACTGTTTCACAATTTAGTTTAAGTTTAATCATCCAAATCGATCCGGATCTTAGCCAATTCTTTAATTTTATTTCGCTTTGCAAAATTGCTAAATTAAATTTCCTCTTTTAAGCATTCATTTATAAATTGTATTAATTAATCTTGTATTAAATGAATTTATTCTTTAATATATTTTCTTAAAATTGTAAAATTATTTATTTGTATCATTTTTAGAAATTGAAAAAAAAAAAAAAAAACATATTCAAAGAACTTATTTCTAATACTTTTAATAAATTAAATAAATTTATTATTAAAATTTATTGCATCATTTTTTAACGAATTAAACAATTTGTTTAAAAAAAAAAAAAAAAAAAAAACGTTATTTCTAATCATTCTTCAAAGATTTTCAATAATTACTTAAAAACTTATTTCTATCATTTTAAATATTAAAAAACAAAAAAAGCAAACAATTCATCGTTATATTTAAGAACAAAATTTCTTCATCGAATAAATTTCATGCACAAATGCATTTTAATGAAATTTCATAAAATTCATTCGAATTTTTTCCTCTCTAAATGAAATATTAAAAAGCGATTTTTTGATTAAATCAATAATTACGACTTATTTTTAATATCTTTTTTCAATTTACAGTTTGTATTATTGCTCAATCAAACGACCGAAGGAAATCGATCAATTTATTAATCATTTTTTCCATTTTTTTTTTCCAATTTTATCTTATCATCGTTCTTTATCACGAATTCGCGAAATAAACGACTAAAATTACAATTTTCTGATAAACAAGCAAGGAAAGAAAAAAACATATCATCAAATACATTATTATCAGGTGAGCTATTTCTTTTTGATTACTAAATTTTAATTTATTTATTTTTTTTTTTTTTTTTTGCTAATAATTATAATAGAAATCCTTCATATTCCGATATTAGAAATGAATCAAAATAAGGTGCTTCTGTTGCTTATAAAGTTAAAATGCGATCAATCAGAAAATATTTTAAAATTATTTAAATTTAAATTTAGAAATGAAAATAAATCGTTTTAATTTCAAGAAATGCTTTCGCATTATTTTAATTTTATTCGTTATTTTTGCTCATTTGTTTATTTAATCATACATTTGTTCATTGTTTATTCAAGTTTCATATTTATCATCGAAAATTGCGAACAGTTGTTATGGAAATTTTAAATTTACGTATTAATCATCTCCAAATTTCAATTAAATTTATCCATTATTAAATTTTTATGAAATTTCAAAAAAGAATTATTATACAATTTGTTATTTGTATTTATTATTTTCAAGTAAGCTTTCCGCAATATGCTTATTTCCAAAATTTCAATGAATTTTAAAATAGAAAATCGAAATTACTAATGCATGGTTGAAAGTTAATGAAATTAGTCAAATTTTATTTTTCTTCTTCAAAACTTTCATTTGATTTGACATTTTTCACATATTTCTTTCTATCGTAATTCTATTAGAGAAGAATTTCTCAATTCAATTCAATTCAATTTTATCGATATAATATTTATTACAAAATTTCCATTCATTTCAAATGCTATCAAATAAAAAAAGTATGACTAATATTCATATTGATTGACAGATTTTTAAATCATCATTTGTAAATTTTAATGTTTCCTTTTCCTTTAGTAAACGAAAAAAAGAAAAACAAATTCCAATATTTCATTTTTCTGACTTAAAATTTCAATCAATATTATTTTTATAATTTCACACATATACTATTGCTAAAAAGTTTGCAATACATTTGCAAGCAAAAAATTATGTGCTATTTTTATTTTAAACTAATATTTTTCAAATGTCAAAAATAATTAGCATAATTAAAAAAAAAAAAAAATGGATACAACTTCAGTAATGGATATTTTCAATTTCATTTTTATTCCATTTATATATTCCATATCATATTTTTTCCGATATTTGCCATAAAAATTAATTTGATTGTATTCAAATTTTCGCATACATTTATTGAAACTATTAAAAATATTCCTTCAATGCAGCAACTTTTTTTTTTTTTTAAATCGCATAACATTTTTCATTTTACTCTTTTCATTTCATTTTTTATGAATTCATTTATATTCCATTTAATTATCATAATTATGAATATCATTATTAGCAATTATCGATAGCATATAATCGCAATTATGAATAGAATTCGTAATTTTTTTAAAAGCATACATATCAAAAAAAAAAAAAAAAAAATTCAATGACATATTTGAAAAGATGGAAAAAAAAAATGAAAAATTTAGTGAAAATGAAAATTTTTTTTTCAAGTTTTTTTCCAATAAAAATCATTTCTTTCTTTTTTTTTTTCATTTTTTTTTTCAAATTTTTTTTTTCCTTTCTTTCATTCGCTTAACGATCAAATTTTATTTTATGTTAGTCATTAAATGTTGGAATTCTATTTTTAATTTTAAAATATAATTAATGATGCAATAAGCTGTTGTGGACAGTATTAAGTTTTCGAATAATTACTTCTTGGAATATTAATGAGACTTTTTTTCTTTTTTCAAGTAAATTGTAAAAAGTAAGTGATATTTATTAGTGATAAATTGAATTTTTTCACTAATTTTTTCGATTTTACATTTTAATTTCAAATTTCAAATCTAATAGTACTATATGAACATTTTTTTTTTCTAAATTTTTTTCTTTTTCAAGTTTATTTTTCTCTTTTTATTATAAAATTCTAATTTCAATTTACATCTTCCAGGATATAAATTATTTACAAAACTCATATTAAATCTTGTATAATATAAATATTTCTTATCAGAAAAAAAGGCTTAATTTCAATTCTAAGACAAATAAACTTGTTCGGAAAGTCTTTTGTAATTTTAGTTTTCGAAACTTTTCATTTACACGGAGAAAAATGAAGTAATTCAACAAAAATAAATCATAATTATTTTACCAAAAAAAAAAAAAAAAAATTATTCAATCGATAAATTATTCTAAAACTACAATTATTCATTTAAATTGTTCTTTGATCATTAAATGAAATATATTTTTCGCGAAAAAAAAAATGAAGTCGTCATAAAACCATAGAATAAATAGATAGATAGATGGATTGAATGGGATCGAGTTGGATTGGATCAGATCGATTCCTCCTCTATGATAAAGCATTAAGTAAGAGCTTCTCATCGATGTTATTGTTATGAATGTTACAATCAGATAACATTGCTTTCAAATTTCGTTTTTATAAAAAAAAAAAGGAATCGATGAATCAGCGAAGCATTTCCTCTCGACGATCATTCGCTTCTCATTTTTCTTTCATCCAATTTTTTAAATTTTCAATTAAAAATCCGAACTTATACTATCATTTAATTAACTCAGATTTTACATATCATTTAATCAAATTTGAACTCGCAGTACTGTTTCATCTAAATCGGAATTTAAATATTCAATTAAATCAGAATTCATTATTATTTAATTAAATCAGAACTTACTGCCTATGTTGATTACATAAGTGAAAGATAGTGATGATTAATGATTACATTAAAGGAAAATTCTATGCATATCATATTCAGTACGAATTTTTTTTTCCTTTTTTTTTTAACGAAAAAATAGCTTTTTCAAAATTAAACTTGATTATTTTTATAAAATATTCCTAGGCTCAAAAAATGGCATGTCTAATTTTATCAAAAATATCATGAATTATTCGTGCAAATGATATTTCATTTTGCTCTTTCAAAAATTAATTCATATTTTTATCCTAAATTATTTTTCCGAATAATTTCCTCTTCTTTTTCTCGCAATTAATTGCATAAAATAATGGAAAGAATCTGAATTTTTGTTCAAAATTGAAGCAAATTTTGGGAATAGAAAGTTTTGAAAAAATGTTTTTTTTTCTCCAAAAAAAAGTTTAACTTTCATTGTTATTTTGTTCAAATAAAAGAAAATGTGCTAACAATGAAATAGCATTTACGAAAACTTTTTGCCGAAATTTGAAAAAAAAAAAAAAAGAAAAATTTATTGACCAAATATTAACGAAAATTCATGACATTTCGTACTCATAAATTCTTCATAATCTTTCTGAAAAATTATATGATGTTTTAACTTTTAACATTTCAACAAAAATTCTTCCACATTTGATTTCAGAAAAAAAAAAAAAAAGATTTTATTTTTTAATTTTATTCATTTAATTTTTAATACAGTAATCCTTTATGTAATTTTCTTGTCAATAATTTATTAATTGTTAATCAGTTTTATTCAAGATATTGATAAATAAAACTGATAATAAATGATTGCATACTGTAAAACAATTTATCAGTAAAGCAATTTATCTGATTGATCAGTAACTGTTTCTTTTATTGCTATCATGATTATCATAATAAGTAATAATTGGATCGTATATTAGAGTTTTTTTTTTTTTTTTTTTTTTTTTCTGTAGAAAATATGGAAAATTGGAAAAATAATTCTAGAGATCAATTTTTTTTTTTTTCTTTACTTTTCGTTTCTGCAATTATTTTCATTTACAATTTTTTAAATTTCTCTTCAAGCATTGTAAATTTTGCAAATTTTGCAAATTTAAAAAAGAAAAGATACTTTTACTTTTTTTCAGTAATTCTCATGAAAATCATTGCTATTTCTTCGGTTGACACCATTTTGCATTGAAATTTAAACAACTTTAAAATTGCTTCTTCAATAATAGATATTTCAATTTTGAATAGATCTCTTCTACCCGAGGGAATTATGCGTGTTTTAAGAATAGATAAAACATTTATTTCTTAGTCAATAATATTCTCGGGGGAGCGGGGTAAAGAGAAGCACAGATTCTCTCTCTCTTCCCCTCTCTCTATCTCTCTCTCTCTCTCTCTCTCTCTCTCTCTCATTAAATTTTCATTTGATTAATAAATTAGCAATTGTCAAAAAAATTTTGCAAAGTAAAAAACAAATTGGATGCACATCAATTCACTATTTTATTGATTGGTAAAATAATGAAATGATTAATTAATTTGATGAATCATATTTTCTCTACTTTGAAATAACTTCCCTGTTATTCATTTTTGAGAGTTTTTTTGTAGCAATTTTGACTTTCAATTAAGAAATTGAAAAAGTGTAATATTAATTATCAATTAATTCCTTTTGTTTGTTTTTTCAGATATTTTAATTTTAAAAGATTGAGTTTTTAAGTTTTCAATTTTACATATGCAAATATAAGATTGAAATCTTTACGTCCATTTTTTTTTTGCTCAATGTTTTAACCATTATCACATCAAAAAAGGCCGACAAAAATAAATTTTATTTTCTTGGGATACATATTATAACTATTTTATTTCAAATTATAATTCCATTATTCAAGTACTGCAGAGTACTTTCAAAGTTTTATTATTTAAATAATGTGGGATTTATTATAAATTATAATTTCATTAGTCACATAGTGTAGAATTCATGTCAAATTGTAATCTCATTATTAAAAATATTTCAAATTGTAATTAACTATTCAGATGTATGGTTTAGTGATTAATTATCGATAATAATAAAAAGTGATCAAAAAAAAAATTATTTCTGATTATTTTTTCTCCGATAAATTGTCTAAATTAATGATAAAAAGTGTATAGTTGTTGGGAAATAAATAGATATTGTCGGATCGATTTATAATATTTCTATTTTCGATTTACAATATTTCTATTTCCGATTTATAATATTTCTATTTTCGATTTACAATATTTCCATTTTCGATTTGCAATATTTCCATTTTCGATTTACAATATTTCTATTTTCGATTTACAATATTTCTATTTCCGCTTCACTATTTCGAAAATACAAATATCCATCTATCTATTCATACTTCAATTTCATTAATTAACTTTTAATTAATCACCTATTCATTTTTATTGATCAAAAGAAGCCTAGGCTTGCACAATAATTTTCCATAAAAATATCAATTCGAAGAAGTTCGAATTATATCAATTTTATGACCAAAACTGGATAAAAACTGGACAAAAATTAGCATGAAGAAAAATTATACCAAATTTGATTTTTATTTAAATTGATAATTTTAAATATGATTAATTAATTACGATACAAATAATCATATTTATTTGATTGCTCCTTTTTTTTTTTTTTTTTTTAAAGAACTTTTTCTAAACTTTGGCAAATTTACCTATGTGTTTAATATTTACCTTTATTTATATTTTTTGTATTTCAGTTAAATTCTTCAAATTTTCTTTTTTATTTCATTTATTGATATCTTATTCATTTTCAGCAATTTTGTATTGTTTATAATTATTTTAACAACTATAATTTATTATATTTACAAATTATAACTCTTTCACTTCTGTACTCAATTAATTTGAATTCGATTATTTTCATAATTAGCTTAATTATATTAAATTAATTTTTTTTTTTTAATTCACTTAATAACGCAGCAAGATTTTTGAATTTTCGTCTTAAATTTCTTTTTCTTTATGCTAATATAGTCATCGTCATAGGAATATGAATTATAGGAATTTGAATTTCGATTATATTTGAGTAATGTTGACACATCTTAAACTTTGCTCAAATCTCGACTCAATTCAAGATCATCAAACTCTCGAAGTTTGTTCAACACTCATCAATCTGATTAGAATAAACATAGCCGTACGTTCTCAAAATAAACAATATTGCTTACACAAAGCTATGCTCTATAATTTTCTATGCTAATTAAATCAGTTTTAATTAATTGAAATTCATTTAGTTTGAAAAATTAATTTTAAAATATTGTACAAGAGAAGAGATAGAGTAAAAAAAAAAAAGGTAAAAAAAAAAAGATTTAATTAGAGCAGATCATTAAAGATTTGGAGAAGTTTAACAGTTCTTCAGAGCTTTCAGAGCATGGCCCATGGATGTATGAATTTATTTATTAAAAAAAAGAAATTAAAATCATAAATTATATTCAAAAAATTTGATTTATAATTATAATTTTTCATTTTTTCTTTTCTTTAGAAATTTCATATTATTTAATATTTTTTAGTAAAATTTCTCATGCATTTTTTTTTTAAAAATTTTTGTTAACAAATAATATGCGAAATATGAATGTTTCTAATACATTTGAATATTCGTTATAATATGAATTAGAAAATATGAAAATAAATCATTTGAACAAAATTAATTTCAATCAAAATACGACAAAATTATAAATGAATATGAAGAATAATGAAATTAATAAAATAAAATATAAATTTTGGATGAAATATGACTATGAATAAAACGAATTATCTTTTATATTGTTTACTAATTAAGTTTTTAATAAATAAATATTAACTGAATTGAGATAATTTCGAGCAGAAAAAAAAAACGATGAATTTTTTTTTTCTTTTTTTTCTTAATACATAATTTCTTTCGAATAATATTATACCATGAGTAAAATTTCAAACTATTTTTTATTCATCTTTTCAGGGTTTATTTGTTTTTTTTTTTTTTTTTTTCTGATTGAAAATGATGTAAAATGTAAAAGTAAGAAAGATAGAGTTATGGATGAGATAAGAATTGAAAATGTATATTCAAGCCTGATTTAATCAACCTTTTCTAAGCTTGGAATATTGATGGATTTCAATAGCCTGAGGTGAATTCTCGATTGAGATTGCTAATTGTTCGCAAAAGCAATCTATTCATTCGCAAAAGCAATCTATTCATTCGCAAAAGCAATCTATTTATTCGCAAATGCAATCTATTCTTACTTTCTGAAAATTTTATTTCGTTATCTGAATGATATTTTGAATGATAATACTACTTAAAATATATATTTATTGCTAGCACAAATTAATCTTATGTGATAACAAAAAAAAAAAAAAAAAAAAAAAGTTTCTTTTATTCAAACGAAATGAATTTCTCAACTAAAAAATGAAAATTATTAATTTTCGTCATTTTCAGCAAACAATTATCAAAAATTAATTCAATACTCATTATTCCATGCAGGTAATTAATTTTCTTCGGTATATTTGAAATTTTTCGACACATTCTCATATTTCTCCATGCTTTAACTTTATCTAATCATTATCAATTTCATGCAATTATCATATCAAAAAATACACTTTCTAAAATTTCAAAAAGGAGATCAAGTTGTTGAAAAATATATTAACAACTGTATTATCTAATCACTGATAAAGTGAATAAATAAGCGCATCCATTACCATGCCTATTTTTGAATAAGATACTGTTAATTAATTAAAAATAGTGAACAAAACTTGAATAAATCAGAAATTATTACTTATTTTCAATCATTTGATCAATTTCATTTCAAAATACTGCAAGATCGAAGAATATTTTTGAGTTTTTTTTTTTATTTATTTAAACGAAATTAATAAGCTTTATGCTAATATATTAATAAATTTCTTAATGCAATTTTAATTGGAAATTAAATTTGTCTTATTGAATAGATGTAATGAAATTCCTATTCAATAATGTAACAAATTATTGTAAAATCATAACTATTGCTTGCAACAATTGTCGTAGCATAAATTTTGCTTATTCTTCAATAATGTTTACAAGCAAGTTTTTTTTTTTCCAATTTAATGCATTTTAAAAGTTTTTTTGAAAATTTCATTTTTTTTTTTTTTTTTTTTTTGAAGAAAATAATAATTTATTCACATAAAAATGAGTATTTTGTTCGTGCTAGATCGAAATTCTCTTGCGAATAAATGTCTTTATTTTGGAGAAGGAAGAAGAAGATAGTCATGGAAAATGCTATCGTAAATTAATTATTAATTTTAATTAAATAAATTTAGTTTCTGTTGCATTAAAATTGTAAAATGGAAGAAGTGAGCGAGAGAGAAGAGGTAATGGAAGAGAATTTTATAGATGTCACATTGCTTTTACTAAATAGTATTGAACATTTTTTTTTTTTTTGTTATTTTGAGTATTTCATTTCGAATTTTTACAAATTAATACAAAAGTTTAAAAATAATCTGCCAATCTTTGCCTTTTTTTTTTTCGAAAAAAAATTCTCAAAATTTACCGAAATATATTTTTGTGATGCATTATTCAAAAGAATTTAATTTTCATCCATTCCAGCCCTAAAATTAATCTATCCTAAAATTTGAAATTCAATTTCCCATTTACTGTTGTAATTTGATACTGAATATGATCATTCTGAAATTTCTCGGAAAAAATTTATTATACCAGTTATTATTAATCATTAAATAAATGATTGCTATATTTATCGAATTTTGTTTTACTTCAAAAATTTTCGTCTTTAAATTCTTTCCTACTTTATTCAATCTATAATTTTTAAAACTAAATATAACAAATACTTTGCCATAATTTGTCCTCTCTTTTTTTTTAAAGTACTTTTTTACATTAAAATTTTATTTATTTATTGATTTTTTTTTTTTTTTTTTTTAAAAAATAGTATTGTAAAAGCTTTTCGTAAATTTTACAAATTATTTCCTTCCGTTTCGTCTTTTATCTTTTTTATTTTATCATACTTGAATATTTTGCCAATTAATTTGGGATCAATTAAAATTAAATTCAAATTCATTAATAAAACATTGCAATAAGTGAGGTAGAATTTAAATGGTTAAATCTTTGTATGTTTTAGCTAATATATTGACATAATTGGAAATTGTGACAATATTTGATTATCAATTAATTCCAATTTTATTCAGTAATCATATATTTCTTTTACAAGATATTAGTTTCATATAACTATCTGTCTTATCGGTTGGTTTATTTTGTATTTTAAAATTTATTAATTATTCGTTTATCTTTTTTTTTTCATTTTTTATTGCCCTCAAAAATTTCAATAGAAAAAATTTTTGAAAAATCATTCACTCACATTCAACATTTTCAACTAGAATAATTTTTCACAAGAAATTATTTTTACATACATATCTACTGATAAGTTTGCTGATAAGTTTACTTAATGCTATAATAATTTATCATTGTAAAAATTTATTTCTTCTGTTTTTTCATTTTTTTTTTTCTTACTGTTCTCAAAAAAATTTCAAAAATTCTCAGAAAATTATCTGATCATATTTAGCGTTTCTTATAATTAGTAATTATCTATTTGTTCTTTTTTTCTTCTTTTCTTTTCCTATCAATTTTTTTTTTTCTTTTTTCAATGAAATGATAATTTCATCTTCATATTTGTTCTTGCACATGCAAAATACAAAATGATAGATAATTTAGCAGTATTTGTTGTCTTTTTCAATTCAGCAATTTCTATTTCAATTCTCAAAAAATCGATCGATTAAATGGATGATTTTTTTTTTTTTTTTTTTTTTGTTAAGCTCATTGATAACTTTTTAAATGTTATCAAATTTCAACATATGGCTTTCTTTCTTTTTTAGTTCAATTTCATTTTTCCTTCCTTTCCAGCCAACATTTCTCGAAATAAATTCTAAGCGGAAAAAGAATAAAGTCTGAGGCTAACTTCATCTCATCTCATTGCTTTCATCCATCTAATTAGTTTATATTTACCACATTTTTCTTTCCTCTTTACTTCCTTCTTTCTTTCTTCTCCTATTTTAATTTATTCATTTTTGCAACAACAAAGAAATGACTGGTGGAAAAAAGGAAAGAAAATAGAAATGAAAAATACTTATTTTGAATCATTTAAAAAAACTTCAAAGTAGAAAATTTTTTTACAAATATTCCCTTTTTCCTAATATTTTTTAAACTAAAATGTTAACAAGCAATATTCTCAACACAAATATTCATCAAATTTTCATTTAATTGATTTTTTTTTTCTTTTAATTATATTATGGGAATATATGTAATGTAAGTTGAGAAAGACGAGATTTTTTTTTTTTTTTTTCTTCATGTCAACAATATTCTCGATAAAATATTCTCTAAATTTTCGCTTATTTTTTCTTTTTTTTTACTCCGAATTTAAATTATGAAAATATGTGATGCAAGTTCAGAAGGTATTATTCGTCATTCTGAAATTTTTTTTTAGATATTTTTTTTTAATGTTTTTTAACTAATTTTTATAATTTGATAAATTACTACGAATAAAAAGATTAGGAATTAAAGATGAAATAATAAACGGAAAGAAATTTTTGAAAATGTTTATTTCATTAAAAAAAAAAAAAAAAAACAATCAGTTTATTTATTTGCTAATTAATTATTAATGGACTATAAAGAAAATGGGAATTTTTTTTTCTTTTTTTTTTTGTTTAATTTATTATCCTTACATTTAATAGAAGGAAAATGAGCATAAATTTTTGTTTTAACATTTCATTTGGCATCAATTTTTCTAACAATTCGTTTTGAATGAAATAAAATTTATATGATATAATTATTAGCCAAATGCATAGCTATGAAATTAAGATTATATAAGATAGGCCTAAAATTATTTTATTAATTATGATCAATTTTCATTATTTTTGAAATTAAAAATAATGTTATTGCCATAAGATAATCGTTGAATGATTACAAGAATTCTAGTAAAAAGAATGTTTCGTTTGGTTTTTTTTTAGCTTCTCGATAATAGCTTACAGTTCAAATTTTAACTTATTTATTGTTAATTTGTTTTCTAAAATTTGCTCATTTAATGTAAAAAGAAATTTTCCTTACTCATTTATTACTTATTTTATTTATATAGATTACTTGTTTACTTGTTTTATTTGTATTGAGTAAATGAATCAAATGTATATATCATTCAATTTTACAATATGTTCCATTGATACGATCAAGAAATGTCCAAAATTTCTCGAAGGATTATTTGAATTTAATAATAATTCACTTATACTTATGATGTCATAATTTAAGTATATCCAAATTTATCAAAATTTCTTGCTTGTTTTAAAAAAGCTTTTTTAACCATAGAAAAACTAGCCAAACAAAAATCTCATCTAAGCCTTGATGAATGCTTCAAACCAATAACAAATTTTTCATAGCAAAGAAAAAAAAATAATAATAATAATTGAGGATGGAAATTTCAAAAATACGCAAATTATCTCTGCGCCAACTATCAACATCTGCTGCCACCGGTTGAAATGAATGTAGCTTTCGAAGTTTTTGAAGGTCATTAAAACCTCTCTTCACATTTATTTCATCCACATATAAATATATTTATGTGCGAATCTTTCTCCCTCTTTTTTGCATAAAAAAGTTTTTCTTTTTTTTTTTTTTTTATTTCCTGATATGCCGTCTATTTGCCAAAGCAAATAACGATATCGATTCTATGTCCCCCTCTATCATTTATCGATCTACTTTGGCTATTTGTCTTGTAAAAAAAAAGAGGAAGAAAAAGAATTTGTACTTTTTTTTTTAATGTTTAATTGCGGTTTGAAAAGACATCATTAATTGTTTAAGAAAAAATTTGAAAAATCTCAGCTACATTCTTTTCTTTAAAAAAAAAAAAAAAAATCGTTTCGTCGTTCATCCAAATGACGCTGGTATTTGCGATCTAGAAAACTTAATTGCAAATTGGTATACTATTTTTAATAGAATTATGTAATGAAAATTAGGCAAAACAATTATGTTTCTCTTCAAAGAAATTTCTAATCAATTCATCCATTTTTTTCAGTTAAATTTTTTCTTATTTTAAAATATTCATTTTTTTTTTTAAAGTTATTTATATTATTAAATTAGGTCAATGAAATATCAATGTTAAGCGTTTGGTAGATTAAATATCCAAGTTTTCTTAAGAGTTCGAATATGGGATATCACTTACTCAATACCGGTAAGCCATATCATGCAGAATGATCGAATAATCATAAGTATTGCATATTACTTAATCACTATCAATAAATTATATCTACTGATTATATAATCGGAGATATGATTAGATAATTGATTAGATAATCGGAGATATGACATATCACTTAACCGTTTTGGTAAGCCATATTATGGAATAATCGGATAGTATATTCAGTTTATTTTTGTAATGAATTCTATAGAAAAATATATTATTTCATTTGTTATAGTTTTAATTTCTATTTAAAATTTGAAAAATTAGAAGAAATTCGTATTTTCCACTTTTGGCCTATAAACAAGATTACTGTACGGTATGATTAAAATAAATTCAATTCGTTTAATTTGATTTTTCTTAATTTAATTATTTCAAACGTTCAAACAAACAATCATATCTTTTCATTTCTCATTTCATTCAAATTTGCTACATATTTTTATTAATTATCCTTTCATAATTATTCGTTCATTTACAAAATTTTGTCAAATTTCAAAAAAATTTTTAATTTACAAAACATTATTTTATAATTTGCTTGGAATATTTATTATTATAAAAGAATCTAGTGAAGTATTGTTCTTTGAATAACTTCAAGTATTGTTGCTCAACTTATTGATTAAGTGCTCTTAATAAAGCTACTTACTGTTGGAGGGCAATCAATAAGTGATAAATTTCATCTTAAAGTAATGATAAGTGGCGAATGATTGCACTTACTTAACAATAGCAAGAAGCATTATTTCCTCCATGAATATGATTATTTGTTTTGTTTAAATTGAAATTGAAATGAAATGAATGATTCTTTGTGACATAATCGAAATAACATTGACAATGTCAAGAAAGGTGAAGAGGAAAAGCTTAACATTCTCAAATATATTAAAACGATTACATCTTATCATGTATGGATGATACGGATGGACAATACTTTCTATGATGTTAGATGATAGCTACGTGATGTATGACGGACGTAAAATGTAACGTATAGTACAAGACATTCACGTGATACGTGGATAATAATAACGTAAGATGTGGTCAACATGATTTCCAAACAATGACGGATGTAAAACGTGACACGCAAAATATGTGAAAAATGGGCGAACGTACTTCTGAAAAAAATGAAGAAATCGTTGCATGCAACGTTAACTTTTTGAATTACCAGTGTGCTGTACTTTTTTGTATGGCATGTGTATGTGCATGCATACATGCGTGCATGCATGCATGCGTGCATGCGTGAAAGTACAGGTATGTATGATAGGCGTGCACTTCATCTCCCCGTCAAACATGCATTAAAAAGTGCTATGAATGTAGCATGCAGCATGCAGTAGCAATAGCAGTAACGCAGGTGCGGCACTGTTATCGATTGAATGAGGAGTGCATTAGGTGCGTCGGTTGCTTCTGATTCATTTTCATCTCTTGTTTTCTCTGACAAATATCCATAACCGTTAGCTGCGTTCACTATTTATTTCTTTACTTCATTTCTCTGGAAGCATTTTTTTTTTTTTTTTATTTACCAATTTTCTATTCTGATGCTGTTGATATCAGACTTCATCATGCTTTATTTTTTGCTAAACATTTCAATTTTGCACGGGTAAACTTACTAGTGCAGGTGGGTAATTTCAAATTATATACATTTAATACAGTTACATATGCTGGCTGGTATTATTTAAAAATTTTGATTGCAAATTTATTACGAATTTTATCGAATTTTTTTCGCAAAAAATTTTTAAAGATTTCAAAAATGTTTGTATTTTAAAAAAAGATTGGAATTTCATATGACATAAATATTTTTTGTTTTTTAAATTTAATTGCAATTTTATTTACTGTAAATGGTAAATCTATGATATATATTAATGCTGGCCATGATTTGTAATGATTATGTTTATTGTCTATCAGATATGTTTGTTTTGAAGGAAGAAATTATCAATAAATGTTTTCGTTTATAATTTAAAATTTTGCAAAACTACAAAATGTTCTGTTTGTGTCATCATCTTTCTGTCTTTTCAATAGATATCTTATCAGAGCTATATGTCATTCTGATAGGCATTTCGCCCAATCTCTGATAAATGATGGTTCTTGCCAAATTCAATTCTTGCGATAAGCATCTCGTCCAATTCATATCCTTCCGATAGATTTCTCGCCGAATTCGCCGCATCTTCCGTTAGGCATTTCGCCAGTAGTCTTCGCACCGATTTTTAATGTCCTTCTAATAGGCATTAATGTTGTTACTCAGCAAATGCCATTCAATATTTCCTCTTCTTTTTTTTTTTCTCGTCTTTTTTCATTTTTTTCAAAATCTACACTGAAAAAGAACGAAACGAAGGCACGTACTTATTTTGTGTTCTTCTTCTCCTTCTTTCTCAATGATATTCGTCATTTGTCAATCATTTGATGCATTTTCATCTCAAATTTAAATTCCTTCTTTTCTCCTCAAAAAATATTCTTCAGTTCTTCTTTTTTTTTTCTTGAAAAGAATACGAAAGAGGAAATAGTATATGTGTACTTTTTCAGTAAAGTATTTCATATTTTAGTTTCTTTTTTTTTTTTTTTTTGCTTCCTTCTTTTGTTAATTTATATTTGTTGAAATTAGAAAGATTATTTTCTCCGTCGTGATCAGTTTGTTCCATCAAATGAATCATATTTGATATTGCTATTTTCTTTGTTTGTTTTATCATTTCATTGCTAAGCTAAAATATGCAAATGAATTGGCAAGTTGAAATTTATTAATTATTTCAAGTCTATATCTTAGGCAAATTTTCACTCCAACATTACCTATCACATTATTATTCGCTTCCTAGAAATTGTATTTTTATTTCATTTTTTTCATAAGATAAACGTTCCGTTTAACATTCCAAAAGCAATGCATTAAGGATTGATCGGTTGTGTTCATTTCAGTCGTTAAAACAGTGATTATAAAAATTTTTTGTAATTAATTTTAAACCTAATGAAAGTATTCTTCGACATTTTCAAGTGATTGAATCGTCTCACTTCGTTTTTCAACTCTTTCTTTTTTCTTGTTTTCCTCTTTTCTTTTCTTTTTTTTTTTTTTCACTTCAACTAAAAAGTTTATTTCTGTGTATAAATTTTAATTGAAAATAATGGAATACCTTTTTTTTTTCCTTTGCAGAACAGATGGGTAAGAGGGCAGCAGAAGGTGAGATTGATAATATTGAACAAACGATGGATCAGCAACCTGCTACTGTACAACTTCTTGATTCCACCAAGCAAATCTTTTATGTGTCGGTTAGTTATTTATTTTATATTTGAAATTATTTTAAACGAAAAAATTATTTAAACAGTTTTAAAGCGAGCAAAAATTTTTCCTTTAAAATTTAATTAATTTTAAAATATTATAGTTTATATTGCTAACAGCAGTATATTTAATCAATTCTTCTTCATTATTTTTTGCAATCTTGCTATTTTTCTTTAAATTACAATTTCATGTTATTGTTCTTCCTCTTTCTTGCTAAAATCAACTGCATTTTTTGTCATTCTCTTTTTTCTCCAAAGACTAATTTTTTTTTTTTTTTTTTTTTTTTTTTCAAGAGATGTATCAATTTCATTTTTAGCGATGACTCATTTTTGTCCATAGTTTTGATACTTTTTCTTTTTATTTTGTTTGCATTTTATTGTGATTCATAATAAAAATCGTGAAGGTATGTAAAGTCATAAGTTTTTTACTGCATTTCTCTTGCTTCATAAGTTTCTTGTTGCATTTCTTTTTTTTAAAGTATTGAAATCGGAATCTAAGGATAAATAGAAAGTGATCCTGAATTTTTCACTTATTGCATTTTCAACCCAAAACACAGAATTTCAATCCGGCATTACGTCATGGTTATGCATATCCTCTAGCTAGTAAGCATCTAATAAATTTAGCTTATTTGCCGGAATATTGAATCAGTTTTATCTCTTTAGAAAAAAGCTGAAGGAGGCGAACTATTTGACAAAGTGTGTGCGTTTTTGGGTCTCACGGAAAAAGATTATTTCGCATTATCTTTCACCGATGATGAGGGCAATCAAGTAAGTTCACGATTCACCTTTTGAAGTTGGTTTGGCATATCTAACTGATTGATTCTTCATTAAAATGATGACCAAAAGTGATGGAACTCAAGTAAAATTATTTTCAGATAAGATTATCCATAGATGAACTTGTCTTTTCCTATCTTTCAGTTTTCTGACACTGTCATTATTGTCAATTATTGATAGATAAGAGAAACTAATAAAGTGTAGGAGATCTTTATCTTTATTGTTTTGATAAGTCATAAAATATATTATAGTGTCACGTGTCTTTCAATATATGATTTGTTCGTGTAGTTGTCCTTCACCAGCAACAATACTGATAATTCTTATATGGCGTTTAGCCGATTCAATACTCTGAATAGAATAGGTAGCTGCATCAAGAATTTATGTAAATTTGTTAAATTTTCATCATTTCCAAAATCCACCTGTAACTTGTCGATTCTCGTAAACTGATTATCACTTCTAAGGCATATATTCGATTTTGAAATTTTTTCAGCAATGGATCTATGATGATAAACGAATTTCGAAACAGTTGAAAGGTATTTTTTACTTTTTAAATGATTTGAAGAGCAAGTAATTTCAATATAAATTGGTTTATAAGTTAGAAAGAATTTGCTTATAATTTATTAATTTTTAAAAGTTTATAATCCTTGTCCCTGATTTTGAAATTTAGGCATAAATATTTCAAAATATTATCAAAAAAAATTTACGCATAAGTATTTCAAAGTATTATTATTATAATAGCATCCAATCCTTTACGGGAAGATAGCGATTGTTTGACATGAGAAATCATATTGTATGTTTGAAAGCTTATAATTAGAAGCATTTTTTTTAGATTGTTTATTTAATGTCTTCAAAATGAAAAACTTCCTCATAAATCTTCCTAGGATCGTTTTGTTTGTTTTCGCTTGACTTTATAAAAAGTGAATATGGAGATATTTCGTGAATTGTACTTTTAATATCTGTAATTATTATGATCTACAGATATATCATCTTACTCCGAAAAATATCCTTCACCATTTTAAAATGATTTCTCATCATTTCAAAATGATTCTTTTCACTAATTTCTGATTCTGTTAAATAAATTGTCTGCGATGCAGTTACTGATTTTGATGTTTTAAATTTCTCTTTATAATGCACTGACTTTATTTGAGATGTTCTTTCTGACAATTAAAAGATTAAAAATTTATGGAATGTCAAACGAGACGAACTCAAAGATTCGGAAAAAAAAAATTCTAGAAATTAGAAATGCTCGTGCAATGCAGATTCTGGATAAAGCTGTAATATCATTCAGATATAAAAGAATCATATACTATTTGCTCTAATCGTATACTATTTGGAAAATGAAGTATATTGGTTCTTTTATATTTAGAGTTTAAGATTCAACATGTGAGACATTAAACTGTGTTCTCCAGAATTCAAAGAACTGTAAAAAAAGTGGAATGCAGTATTGCTAGTAATTACTCTCTTTTTCTTTCCTTTCGTCTCTTCATATTTAATACTCTTATTCATTAGAAAATTGACTCTTAAGTGCTAAATTAAGATGCAAGTAACTCCCAATTAAAATTATTTGGTGAATTGTTGAAATGATTTAGGTAATTGTAACATTGATTCTATTACTTTATATAGGGATGCACAGGATTATTTTCACTCAATCCATTATTTTAAACAAGATAAAACTCGAGCTTGACATGCGTTGATTTTATCATACATTAAATCTATGATCTTTGAAAAACTTGATAACGATTTGCAAATTTTTTCCAGGTTATCCATGGGACTTCAATTTTAAGGTGAAGTTTTATCCACCTGAACCGGCAACATTAGCTGAGGACATAACACGTCATCTTTTAAGCTTGCAAGTTCAACATGATATTTCCACTGGCAAGTTAGTATTTTATCGATTTACTTTACAACTTATTATTTCTTGATAGAACTTTTGGCAATTTTTTAAAAATTTTGAATTTAGTTTAATTCCTTATAAATTATTATGAATTTTCAGGCTTCCAGCTACTCTTGCTACATATGCTTTACTGGGTTCATATGTCGCTCAATCTATGCGAGGTGATTACGAGTCTTCTTTGCAATATATCGATTTCCTCAAAAGTTGTCATTTGGCTCCTTTTCCAAATGAAACACTGTACGAAAAAATTGAAGAACTGCACAGACATCACAAGTAAACTTATTTGGTTTCTTTCATTGTCTTATTTATTAAAGCAATACATATCTCAACAAATTTTATATTAATGCAAGTTGTTGCACTTTTCCAAAAAGTTTTCCAAAAAAAGAATATAATTATTCAATATTAAACAACACATGCATCAATAGCTAACATTATTATTTACTATCAATTAGAGTTGAAATTAAGAATGTTTAAGAAAATAAAAAATTTCAAATGATTTTTTTTTCAAATAAAAAACTTCAAATTTCAAATAATTGAAAAGATAATTTGATTTTGTTTTGTTTTCATTAACAAAAAAATTTGCAGAGGCGAAACATCGGCTGAAGCGGATTTACATTATCTGGAAAATGCCAAGAAGCTGAGTATGTATGGCGTTCAACTTTTCCATGCTAAGGTTTGAGTGATATAATTTCTTACTAATTTTCAAAATATTTGCTTAAAATATTTTTTTATAAAATTTTAATTCATTTTTTTTTATAAAAATTTTTTTTTTTATAAAAATTTTAATTGCTTAAAATTTAATGAGGTGGTTGAAACTAAAAAATAAGGCAGTTTATAGTGGGTCGTAATACTAAGCTGGAACGTGAAATAAGCAGAGGAATAGGTGATCCTCCACCATCAGAATTTAAAACGATAAATATGTTGATTGGATATTAAATTTTTGAATAGTCCATGTTAAAAGTCAGAAATAGAATGGGCGTGGCTTTCTAATTTTACATAATTTATCGTTTTTATGGAATAAGTTATTTATGGTTGCAATTCCAAATTTGAAAAAAAATAGGCAGTTCGGTTGTGAAATAATAGCTTATGGACTAATAATAAATGGTGTAGAGGCATGGTCATTTACATTTAATGGTTAGTGAAAAAATATAGAATTTTTTCCATGTTTTCAGGATGGGAAAGGTACACCTGTTCAGATCGGCATCAGTGCTCATGGAATCAATATATATCTCGACCAGATTCGCGTAAATCGTTTTCTTTGGCAGAATATCATCAAAATTGGCTATCGACGTAATGTCTTTTTAATCAAAGTCAAACCTGGCGAAGTAAGTTCTGCGATACTTTCTTATCTAGGAAAAGCAAACTAGGTTTAAAGGCATCAATTTTTTCAATTATTCAAATTAATTCCAAGTTTTTTTCAGCTTGAGAAAAATGAGTCGACAGTTGCATTCAAATTATCTGATTATGAAGCAGCAAAACGAGTTTGGAAATGCGGCGTTGAGCATCATACTTTCTTTAGGTTTATTTAGCCGTCTAATCATTTCTTTTTTTTTTCTTTTTTTTCATTATTTTTTATGTTACGTTAATAAGAGTGATAATTACCCATTTCGTTGTTTGTTTTTTGTTTATCAGAAATTCAATTATTCAGTATATCACGTATGTATTATTTTTATACATAAAATATTCTTTACGTGAAACCGCTTAATAGTGGCTCTTTCCATTCTCTAATAATTTAGAATAATTTATTGATTGAACTGCATACTGATATGATAAATCCTATCACTATTGCATAATTTTTTAAGTATTACAAAAGTTACAGATTGATCCAGCCAGAAGAAAAGCCACATAAAGGTTTGTTTCGTTGGGGTTCAGCTAGATTTCGTTACCAGGGGCGCACTCAATTTCAGTCAAAAATGGCTTCACAAATGTTCTGCAATAGTCATCCAGTTCAACGTTCGCAGAGTGTTCGTTTGGCTCAAGATGATAGAAATAGTATGATGATTATTTTAAATTTTTTCTAGGCTGCATATAAGTTAAAAATTTTATTCTTAGATTTGGTTGAATTTAGCTTTTTCCTTTTTTAATTTTGAAGAATTGTGTCTGTCATTTTACGGAATAAATAAAAGGAATATTTTAATTTCTATAATCATTTTAAACTTCGAAATTCATTATTACTTAGCTTGGCGATTCGAGTAAATTCTGGGTTCTAGAAAAACTTTATTTTTAATGATTCATCTTATTTTTTTTGCAGTTACAGTTCCGGTTTCAATAAGTCAAACTCTTCCATTGATGTATTCCGAGGATGGGGCCGGTAGGGAGTTAGGATGGAGCGACAGTGTAAGTTGTCTTAATTTCTAAAAAATATGTCCACAGGGAAGATACTTTCCTTTTATTCTTCCATAAAATAATAATGATTTTTTCCCTGCTGGTCTCTTATGCTTTATAAATTTTTTTTCTTTTTTTTTTTTGCATCTATTCATTCAGTAAATCCTATCTGCAGAGATACGATCAGAAAAACTAATTTGATTTAATAAATAATGATGGTTGAAATCAGACCAAAAATAGAGGAAGTGGTTAATTTAGTATAAACTTTTATACTTTTTATTCTTACAACAAATTTATTGAAATATTATTTTGTTTGATGATATTTGTAAAATGTTATTTTCCATCATTTCACAATGTTAATTTTTAGCAAGTGATTTCCCCCGAAAAGATATACTCAATGCATGTTACGGAAAGCAAGCAAAACGTAGAAAATGATACAATATCAAACGGTGCAGAGGTGGGTAACACCAGTAATACTTCAAGAAAACTGGTTGACAATATTTATTCTTCTGATATTTTTACTACTTCTGTTACAACTGCTATTACTAATAATGCTGCTATTACCACTTCTACTGCTATTACTACTACTACATTTACTAGTACCAGTAATACTGTTACTGATCATACTTTGCCATCTCATGTTTCTCCTTATTCAACAAAAATTCCTCGAAGTGCTGGTCTTTTTACTCGCAAATTTTCGGATGATGATTTTCAAGGTCAGCCCCATTACATATTGGATAATTCATGCAAAAGCAGATCAGATATGCCAACTCTACGAAAAGAAAAAGATGGGAAATTTTTACCAATCCAAGATACTGCAGTTGTTTATCATCCTGGACATTATGAGGAAGAAATGATTGGAAGTCATAATAGACGATTTCATGAGCCACCAGTTGAACCAGGAGATGATTTTGTGCTAGTTCATGGACCAAAATTGGCATCAACGGGGAAAATATTTCATCAAAATGGTGCAGAAACCGACATCCTTGTAAAGGAAGAAGATATTGAAACATATCCAATACGTTACTTTGTTGATATCTACCATTCTGATTTCTCCCGTTCCATTAACAGAAACAAAGATTTCAAAGTATTTGAACATGAGAAATATTTGGGAACAGATGATGTGGACAAGTTTAAGACTAATAAAAAAAAGTATCCGACAAATGAAAAATTTAAAGGACCTATTTCACGTACTGAACGTAGTGTGGAACTGCCGACAGAACCATTGACAGCTCATGTTTACATCTATAATCAAGGATATTACGATACTGTGGATTCAAATCGAACAGATATCGATGAAAAAGGCAATATACGATATTGGTTTCGTCGTAATAAAAAACCAGAAAAATCTCAAACAAAATTACTGAAAGAAAAAAATACAGAAATTAAAAAGAAGACGGAAAAGAATGCGAGTAAGTTAATTAACGATGATCGTACAATTAATAAATCTGAATCTATAAATGAACAAGAAAATGAAACAAAAAAAATTGCCCTCATTCATGTCAAACAACCAAGTTATGAAAAACAATCCACGCAAGCAAGTTATACTGCGGAATCATCTGAAAAAAAATTTCCGCAGACAGCATATATGAAGGGAAGCAAGCCTGTAGTAGTTGGGATCGATACGGATAAAAGTTCCATTAATGATACCAAGGAAGAAACTTATGATTCCACGCAGCCGAAGCAAACTTGTCATCTTATCAGCACTTCAGATAGTTGCCGTGCTAGACCTGGAGCATATGGAGTACCTTCCACCTCATATGATGAACTATTACATAACATTAGACGTGAAGAAGAGCTTCCATCTTTACCAATCCATGAACATGCCGTGATTTATCATCCCGGTGTATCGGGTATTAAAGATAGAAAACGCCGGAAGTTTTTGATTCGAAAGGAGCAACAGAAAACATCATCAAGTGAAACATCAACTGATGCAGAAGTGCCGGTCGATGGAAAAAAAAAATATACAGCAGTTATTGATATATCTGATACGGGCAAAAATGACTTAACTAGCGTTGTTGATGTTGAAAAAAGAGTAGTCGATGAGGAAATCTCAAAAAAACCTACAAAACAGGAGATGAAAGAAAAGAAATATCTCGATCAGATGAAAGGTGGCATCACAGTGGATTCCAAAATGCAGAAATCTATGCATAAAATTGAAAAAGATACAAAATTGACTGGTGTACAGGATGTGAAAAGTGAAAGTAGCCATCAGAAAATGAAAGCTATATTGCATCTTAGCGAAGGTCAAAGTAAACCAGTATCCAGTGAAATGAAAAAAGAACCTGTTCTCAAAAGAGTCGAAAAATCAAAAGATGTTAAACATGCCGTTCTACCAACATTTAACAAATTAGATATTGACAGGTCATTGGAAAGGTCCAAAAAGGCAAAACTATTCGAACAATCACAGAATGAACATGTTCTTGATAACACACCTCCTCCAATGAAGTTATCTCGAATTAATGAAATATCATTTCAACCTCTTCATCTTGCAGTAAAAGTACAAAATCAAGAACAAATTCCATCACATTATTATAAAACGTTTAAAAGAGCAAAACATGAAGGTACTGTGGAAATTGTCGCGAAAGAAAATATCAATCCTGCAACTTACAAATTGGAATATGCTACTTATCAAGGACCTTTGGAAACTACAAATTTTATAAAGGGATTACAGTTTGCTCCAATTCATGAATATTCCGCTGTATATCATCCTGGTAATACTTATGTGAAAACACGCAAAATAAAAAAACGAAAGAATGCTTCAGAACTTCAAAATGAACAGAAATCAAGTACTTCGAAAGCCAAGAAAACTGCTATATTGCATCTGAACAGGAATGACTCTGATGCTAAACATCGTGAGGAAGAAAAGAGTGATAGCGAAGCTTTCTTGTCGAAAAATGAAAGTGGAATAACCACATATAAAGCAGAAACTGCTCGCAGAACTCCGGCAAATGAAAAAATAAAAATTAAAAAGCATCCTTTTAAACATCGTACGGTTTCCGGTGATGTTGAAATTGTGGAGAAGTGTTTCGTGAAACCCGAGACATATAATCTTGTTACTGTTCCTTATGATGGACCGTTGAGCTGCTTAGAGTATGGAAAAGAATTATCATTTACTCCTCTCCAAGAAAACGCATCAATATATCATAGTGGAATTTCTTACAAGAAGGCAAAAAAATTACGTGATAGTAGCACTGAATCAAGTTCAACTACAAGTTTCAGCAGCAGCTCTTCAACATCAAGTGTCTCAGAAAATCATAAAGAATTCGAGAAGAAAATCATACTGCGTAATAAGTTTGGTATAAGTAATGGCACAGATAAATTAGCAAAACATCAAGGAATCTTTTCGTTTTGGCGTAAGTCATTTCGCAGTGAAAAAGGTGATCTTCCAGACGGTAAGAAAGAAAAACTGGAGGCTTCATCAAAACTTCAATTTATTCAACAGCAGCAACAACCCGAACATTCAGTTGATTTTACTAAAAGCCGAACATCATCATCACCGTTAAAAATAGTTTCAAAAGTAGATTCTGTAGAAGAACTGAAGACTGATTTGCATCTGAAAAACAAGAATAAAAAAATGAAAGCAAATCTATATCTCAAAGATGAGCCTTTAACAACTTCAGAAAATGACGAAGATAATAGCAAACGTGGAAAGTTTGATTTGTTTCATTTTTGGCGATCACCAGACAAAGAAAGCAAGATAAGTTCCAAGAAGATTACTGATATGAATATTTCTAATGAGGAATCTCTCGATTACACTGCTAAATTCGACTCGTCATGTGAAGAAGCAACTATTGGATTAACTACAGAAGGCAAAAAGAGACCGATTATTGTTACTAATAAGGATGTGTCAAGCAATATAGAGGCGAATGAATTGGCTCGTTCTAAAGATATGAAAGAAGAGCCTTTAAATCGTAGTTCAGTGTCACCGTCTAATCAAGATATAACAAATGTGGAAACAAAAAAGAATGCTTTCATCTATCTTAAACGTGATTCCGAGCTTTCCGATGGATTGCCACTGAATTTAAAGAGTATCCCTGGAATTCCTGAGCAGGAAATCACATCAGCTGCTTTAACTGCACTTCAATCTCCAGATCAAATAAATGTCACTCGAACGTCACCAGACAGTAGTGAGAATATTGGATATACAGCAAAAATTACAGTTAAGCGTGAAATGAGAAATGTTGGCGATGATTTGCAGCAAGATTCAAATTTGAAGCGAAAGGAAACCGATGCATCAAATGATGGTGTTAACAAGAGATCAAACTTTGTAGTGAAAGGATTTCATCTTCGGGGTCCACCATGTGATTCGGAAGAAATTGCAACTTACAGCAGTACCAGATATAGGCGTGAAAAGGACACTCAAGTAACTGAACCTACTGAAAGTAGTGGAATAATTACTACAGGGAAGCATGAGACAGATTCCGTCGATGGTACTGACAAACCGATTACACGTGAAGGAATTGATGTATTGAGAATAAAGAAGGGGACAATGATTGAAGGTGATGTTAAGTTGAAAGGAAACAAAAAAGACGGTGGTAAAAGCACCAAAGGTCGTTTTTTCTCTTCGTTATGGCGTGGAAGCAAACCGAAAAGTAGCGATCAGGAAGATCATCAAAAACAGCAAAAATTAATAAAGAGTGATGTTCATGGAATCGAATTAACACATGTAAATACCACATCACCAACCAATGAGCTGGAATATAACATTTTGCGAACAAAAATTATCCTTGGTTCTGATTGTAAAGAGGTTAAGCCTTCGTCAAATGTTCCTCAAATAAGGCAAGATTTTGTTCCAGTTTATGATTTCTCATATGTTCCCAATTTTGCGACATTTATTGAGAATGTGGATATAGCTCCTGCAGCTACTGCAGGCGATGTGAAGAAATCGATAATTGTTGAAGATTCAGCTCGCAAACCTGATGAAATAATTACTGACGAAGTTGCTGATGAAACTAGAGTGTCGGGAGAAAGTGAATTTAAGCAACAATTTAATTATCGTTCGGAAGATATTGAAGAATATAATAATACATCCGCTGTATCAGAGAATCAGAACGAAAATTGGAAAAGTGAACAATCCGCTATTGATATGGGGGAGCAAACTTCAATGGAAAAGATGTTTGTTTCGGAATTGAATGGGGAAAAGTTAGAGACAAAAAAACACACGATTCAGGGTACAGAATCGGAAACTCTTGAAGTTGGAAAATTATTTGATCGAAGTGAAATAAGTAGTGGTGAAACATCAGAGGAATCATACACATTTACACAAACACCTCCAGATATTCCAGTTTCAATGGTGTATGCAACGGATTCTAAAGCACCAGATGATTTTGTGGAACAAATCAAGCAACAAGTAACGCAGGTGCGTTCTATAATATAAAATTGATATTTATCAATTGATTTTTTTTATTTTTTTCTTTTTATTTTAAACTCGAGTTAGGAATAATTGAAATAAATTGTTCTTTTGTACATCGCTTCATTTTTCGATTAAGTTCTGAGACTGGTTACGTGTTCTTTCATTTTTAATGAAAGTTGTTAACATGCTTTTTTGTTAATATGCTTTTTTGATTTATGCCTTTAATAATTATATGATTGAATTTATTATATGTTTACTTTAAATCATTTTACAACTGAAACTGGTCATTTTTTTATGACCGGAAATTAAAATTTCGGAAATAAAGGCTTTTCCTGTTTTTTCTGGAAAAATTCATATGTTGATTTTGTATAGCATTAATCTAGAGTTTTTATGTTGTGTTTATTGTGCTTGTTTTTTCTGTTGTGTTTGTTACTTTGCTGTGAAATTAGAAATTATTAAAACAATCAGCTATGCATCCAAAATTTTCATTGGTTCAGTAGCTTTGATATTTTGATTAGTTCAGATGGGATAATTTGTCTCTGTTTAGGCAATTACGGAAGTTTCACCATCATCGGATATTACAAAGAAATCGAAGAAAGAAAAGAAACGATTAAAGATAGGTACATCATCACATGGAAGCGAAAGTGCTGATGCATCTGAAATCGAACTTGCATCGCACTATGATTCCTTATCTTCCAATCAGTCAAAGGTATTTGCCACTGATTTTTAGAAGCAGATGTATGAATTAGTTCTTATTTTGTAAAGCATGAATTATCATACGAGCATTTAAAAAAAGTTTATCGTGTCTGGTAGTTCTCACATTGCGTGACATTCAATCGACAGTTGAAATATTCATTGTAGTTCCTTGCAACTTAATATGTTTTTATTTTCCGCTGCACAGCAAATATATTGTAGAAAAATGCAGACAAACCAGAAGTAATTGGTGAATCGCCTTATGAAGAAGCAAAATTGGACGAAAAATATCTACCGCTTAAAGAGCACACAGAAGAAACGAATGATCTAAAGAATATCGAAGTTGTACCATCCATCCATCCGGCTGATATTGTAAGTTTCCAATTAACTGATTCGACTGATCCCTGCATGAGATTGCTTTTTATTTTCAGATTAGTTTGTTTTGCTTTTTGTCATTCTTTTTTGTCTTCATAAAATATTTTTTATATAATATGGATCACTATTTTATAATTGAAAAATAGAATGTTAATAACTCAGTTCAAAATTGATTAGTGATTAATAGCTTCCACATAATGAATTTTTTTTTTTTTTTTGTTAGCTGATTAATATTATAATGAACCATGAAAAAAATTTTTTTCTTTTTTTTTGTTTCTGCTTCAAATCTAATTTAATCCTTCTACTTCATAAAAAGTTTTTAATATACCAAATTAAATTTGAAATTCCGAAAATATTTTCGTCAAGTAATTTCGTTAGATAATTTAATGCTTCATGAATTACTTTATAAATCGTTATACGTTGCATTAATCTTTTGTTAGCCAATTAATTGTTACGAATCTCTCTAGTGTTATCGATTTGATAACTAATAAATTTATTTCGATACCTGTTAGTTATTCTAATTTATTTGAAACATTTGGAAATATTTCTGCCATTTTTCAAAACTAACTAATAGTTCTTTTCCCTCATTATCCCTAACATTTTTCCGAATCGGATTTCGTATAATGTAGCAAGTTAGTGTAAAATCATCTAAGAGAAATAGATAATTTTCAAAAATATGCGGTACTGAATATGTTTTATTATAAACGTTATAATAGTTTTCTCACGCTAATAATGTTATGGAACCTTAGTATTATAACATGATTATGTCACCATCAGATGACGAAAATTATTAACTTTGCTACGAAATGGAAATGAAATAGGAAATTTGAAATTAAGTATAATATAATACGGAAAGATAATGATTTCGTAAAAATCCAATTTTTGATTCTCAAGATTTTACAAAAATTTGAAAAAAAAAATGCAAATGCAGTATGGGAGTATTAGATAAAATTTTAACATATGCGTTTTTAGAAAAAACTATAGACGTTTATTACTACTTTAAATTACTTTAAAAGAGCATAACAATGTGTCATATGTTTATGATAATCTATCTTTACGTTATGCTATACTTAATTTTAGACTTTTCGTTTTGTAATGAAATTAATAATTCTTTTCATTTGACAATAAACAAACTATCATAATATTTGAGATCCATGATTTTATGAGATGGGAAATGATGATCAAATGATTGATGATCTTCAATCTTTTTTGCACATTCCTCCATTGATTTGAGTATTCTAATTTGCATTTTTATTGTCTTATAATGATAAATTTAAAACGCAGGGATTTCCTCCGTCCTTATCTTTATATTTTCATATGCTAAATTTTAAAATAAAATATAATTAGGATAAATTCTCAAAATTTGATTTAATGCCATTTTTTTTTTTTAAACCTTCTCGATGTTAGAGTTTTTTTTTTTTTTTTTTTTTTTTTTTTTTTTTATTTTGATATTTTGTGTTTTATAGGCGCTTTAGAAGCAAGAACTTTTTGGATTTGATCGCTTTGTTTTACTTGGTTTTCAAAGCTCTATAAACTCACTTTTCTTTTTCTTAAGGATAGAATTAGATTAGAAGTGTGTTACTTATCTAATCATCCATCGCATTTATGAATTATTTGTTGTGTCTTATCCGATCAATTTTTATTAGCTTCATTTAAAAATTTTATTTTCGAAAATGGAAGCTTGAAAACTTTTCAGCTGGGATTTTCGAACACTTTCCGATGCAAAATTGATATTTTTTCTGTTACATTTTAGTTTAAAAAAAGCGTCAAATACTAAAATAAATTCATTTTGCATTTTGAGGTCAAGTTAGAGGTAACAGAAGCTCCAAAAATTCCGATATTTTTTGAAATATCTTCTAGTTCTTCTGTATGCTTTCTTATTTTTCAGTGTTATAGAATTCTTATGAATGTATTCTGTTTCATTTTCACTTTTTCTTTTTTTTTTACAGTGCGATCCGCTTCCTCATACAAATGTTGAATCGTGGCAGGAAACAATAAAAGAACCTGAAACAGTAATTACCACTATTGATCATCAGGGAAATATTACCAAGTTTGTACCAATTCCGAAGGATTTTTTAATTTCTTAAAACTCCAGATCTTTTTTTCTTTTTTCTTTTTTTTTTTTTTTTTTTTTTTTTTTTTTTTGCAGCAATGGATGATTCAAATGGATGCTTTAAAATTTCAAAATACTGTTAAATAGTCATGATATCACAAAATAAATTAAATTCCTTCTCTGATATTTTTTATTCGATTAGAAAAAGTTTGCTACATTGAATATCCTGTTATTTGACTTTTTAAAAAGAAATCTAGACTCATCGTAATATTCAGATGGGTTGTTGTTGCAGAAAGACGATTAAGAAGCAGCAATTAATAAGTACCGTGCAGCAACAAGTGCATCAAACTTCTAGCGCTTCGGACCGATATGGAGATTCTGTAATTTTTTTCATGAGCTTACAACTTTTCCTTATTTGAGAATACTTATTAAAGTGAAATTTTCGTTTATATGGGTTAATTGATTTTTTTCTTCTTTTTTTAAATCATAGTAACGAGTCATTTCCATTTATCGCTCCTTTTCTAATCCAGTGATCTGTCAATTGTGAAATTCCCTTTCCACGATTATAACAAAATCACCGAAAGATCATATTTTAATTTATAGTTTTCTGTAGATCATGGTGTAATGTCTTCAACGATTGATAATTTTTGCTGGTAATCAAAATGTTCTGTAGAAGAAAGCAAATGCAAGACATAAGCTTAATGAATTGAAATGTTTGGCTCTCATAAATTGTTATCGCTACAGGATACAAATGTGATTGAGGTAACGAAAAAATCACTTACACCTAATGAAAACATAGCAAACTTTCAGTCATCGGTTGTTGAAATACCTGATCATAAATTTGCTTATGAATCAGCGAATGAAGTTGACAATGAAAATGGAAATGATCATTCGGATTTACCAGGGGAATTGATTTCCAGTCGTACGGTTACACAAGGCAATCGTACCATTGAAACAATAACTGTAACTTTTCCTTTTTTTATTTTGAAGTAAAGGTTTCTTAATCCGATAATAATATTTCAAAAAACTATTTGTTCATTTAACATTAAGCGTTTGTTCATCATCTTGCCATATGCTTTTTCCGAAGAAGAAGAAATAACTGTAACTTTTCCTTTTATTTTAAATATTGTGGATCATATAAACATAAAATTATCTACTTTATAGATAGCACTTGTCATGTAAGTAACCGTAATTATTTTTCACCATAGAAAAAATTACATGGAGTCAGAGACACTTAATGTTCAATAAAATATCTATGTCGCAAATTTCATGTCTCATATTTAAAACACAAAATCCATTTTTGGAAGTTAAGAACATTTTAAGTTTAATATTGTATTAAATTTTGAGCTAGCTGGTTGAAAGTTAGAAAAAAATATTCCATACAATGGAATAATCATCGTTGGCACAGTGCTTATTTTCTAATTTGACGAATTATTCGTTTGTATTTCGGAGAATCGTTTTTATTTAATGCATTTTCAGTATAAGACTGAGAAAAATGGTATCGTCGAGACTCACGTTGAGCATCGCGTCACTATTCATTCTTGTGATGATATTGATCATGACGCTGTAAGTCGCTTAACTTTATTGATAAGTATCGTTATATTAACATGCTTCAACTATCTTTCAAATTAGGCTCGTGAGATGAATAGCTTTAATGTAAAAAATCTTTCATTTAGAAAAAATGCAGTTCATTTATACGACACTACATTTTTTTTTTTTTTTAAATAATTTTGAAACTCCATATTCGATTTTTTAGTTTGAAATTAATATTCAATGTTAATAAAAAACTTGTTCTAGTAGAAAAAAAAATCTAATTTGATCGATTTGGTTTTTTGGGATTGCTAAACAGAATGAAAGAAAAGTGAAATCTTTTCATTTATTCTTTACTTTTAGGAAATAATGCTTTCTGCATTATATTAGGCTGCGTAGGTCATAGTTTTTATAGGCTTGCTTGTTTGATTCCCAAGAACTATAATTTTATTGATTATATTAATTTTTAAAGTTACTCAGAGGACCAATAGGGAAAAAAAGAGTAATATTTTGCAGGAACTGAGTCAAGCAATTCTTGAAGCGACTAATATGAACCCAGATATGACAGTTGAAAAAATTGAAGTGAAGCATGAATCACATTGTTAACATAAAGCCTCTTAATTACCGTTTGCCATTAGCGTTGTTGCTCTTTTTACCCTCAAAAATTATTATTCAAGGAACTTCCTTCTCCAGATCATTATTCTGTTTGTTTATGCGATTTTTTTTCGATGCAGAAGAAAACTTTTTTTTGTTGTTTGCGATGTATTAATAAAAAATTCAATTGCTTTGAAATTATTATAAGGAATGTTGGCCTAATATTCGGCCTCTTCTGTCAGAGCTTTGTATCATTTTTTGCCTATTATTTTTGCTTTTATTTCAAAGCGCTGTTGTCCAGTATATTCATATAAATCTCTTCTCTTTTGTCTCTTAAATTTAACTTTTATATCTATTTTAACTTCTCAAACACGATCTTATCAATTTCCCCGGTTATCTAAATGAATTAGGGTGTATTCATCAGCGTAAATTATGTCGTAGACTTAAATTCCTAAATTCCATTTTAATATGTAGATTTGAATCAGTACTTTTTTAACCCATGAATAATCATGGCAGTCTGCTGAATATTGATATTTCTAAATGCCAGTGGTTACTATTTTTAAATGAATTTGATGGAAAACTTTCTCTAAAGAAATAAGACTTCATGATTTTTGAATCTCAAAACTCCTAATTGCTTTCAATGAGATATTATCATTTTCATTATGTGAATTTCAGTCTTACATTTACTTTCGTTGATGAATACTAAAACAATAACAACAAACAAATAATCATGCCATCTTTTTTCCCCATTTTGTTATTTTCAAAAGGATTGGAAATTAATGAAAGAAAGAAATTGGATTTCAAAAACTTTACATCTATCTTTTACATGTAAATTTAGTTTCAAGTTTTCAACGAATTTAATGTATTTATTTATTTCGGAATTGAATTTTTTTTGTGAAATTTAAGAAAATTTTGAAAAAAAAAAAAAGAAAAGATTTAATGATCAGTGCAAGAAAGGGAACAATTACATTTGTCCCTATAATTTCTCTTTCTTTTATATTATGCCAACCATTTCATTGTCTCTTTTTTTCTTTTCTTCATTATCATATATTTTTCCAAAGAAATAAAGGGTTTTCTTTTGTTTTGTCTGGTTTATTTTTCGAAACTTCATTTATTTCAATATTTCATCTCAGTGTGGAAATTGAAAGAACAAAAACGATGAACTGAATATGAAGCATTATTCCGCATTCTCTTTAAATGCAATTTTACCATCTGATTGAATAGAATGTAAACACATTTACATACGTATGTGGCTTGATATAATTGAAATTGTACAAAATTATAGTAATTAACATGAGTTTGGTAGCATACGATGTGTTAATGGGATTTTTTGGAGATGAGAGATCATGTATTTGAAGAGACGTATGGGACTGATAAGAATTATTAGGGACAGTAGGATGAGACATTGCAAGAATGTTAAAATAACCAAAGCTATGAATAAGGCAAAGATTGAGAGTAGTATGAAGGAGAAGGATACGAATTTCATTCATTTAATGATCGGATAGGTTCAAATGCAAATTACGATTGGATTTATTGGTATTCAGTAATTCTCTATAGAATATGAAGTTAGTATCGGATGATTTAGCTATTACTGGATTAAACAATTCGTAAAAGTGTTCAGTTTGTTGACTTTTTCACTGCTACTTTATATAATATGTCAGGGAATTTCAAACTAATCATGAAGATATTGCCAAATCAAGTGAATAATGTCAGGTAATCCAGATTATGGATATTTGGATTGTCTCAAAGTGTTAAAGATTTGATAGGAGTTAGGTATTTCGGAGATGATGTGATAAGCACTGTCTATTTTTTTAAATCAGAATTTGAGAATAGTTAGGTCAGGTAAAATCTATTGTATTGGGTATTATGTTAATAATTAGATTGGTCATTAAAAATAATTATTTTTGATTAATAAAATTGGTGAATAGGCTTGAAAGGCATTATTTTTTATTTTGCATGAAAAAAATAGCTGCGAAATGATGTACTATAAGTGATTATCAGTATGATGTATACAGGAAAATCTCCAGATGGTGGGGTTTTAGAAAATATCAACGCATTTAAGTTTCCTTTACAATTCAAGTATTTCCTATATAATCTAAGTGTTTAACTTTACTGTAAGTATCATTTGAACTTTAAAATCCTCTTTTGGTGAGTAGTGTCACAACTAATTAAGAGATTTTAAAATATTCTACAATCAAGGACTGAATAATTTAAGAAATATGTAACCATAATGGTTGGACTGCTGCAAAACTTATTGTATTGCAAACTTTTGAAGCATCAAATTTTGGTAAATGGAGCCAAGTTGTTTCAAAAGTTATGGATTAATAGTAAGCTGCTGTTTGGCTGCTGTTATCCTGTATTCGGGAATTCGTAAATTTCATGTTAGTCTACTTCAAGCGCATGTACTGTACAAAATAATAAGTTAAGTTTGCAATGTTTAAAAGAAACCACTAATTAAGAATATTCAATCTAGGTAGTTTAGGTATTCGAATTTAAAGTATTTAATTTTGCAAGGAAATTATATTTTTTTAAGGCTAAAGAAAAAGAATTGTATAGAGCGTTCTGATCGTTCGTCGCCTTTTTGAATTTTTTTTGCCATATTTTATTAAAATTTTAATTTTTTTAAAATCCTGATTACAGATAGCGTTAAAAATGCACGGTCTTCATATGAATAAATATGCTGTTAAGATTTTGCGGAGGTTTCCTGTATCTCACATGCTTAGAATGAATTGCTATGTACAATTCAAAGATGCAGGAGCAGCAGGAATTTCATCTGTGCAACAACAGTTTTCTTATTATTCAACAAATCCTCAACCACTCATTATGGAAAATTCTTTCGAATATGTATTCATTTTACTTATCTTCTCATTGCTTCATATTTCCAGGAAATAGTTCCTTAATATATATATTTTTTAATAAACTTCCAGAGAAGTCATCCAATGATATCTGAAAAGGTCCGAAAATTTATCGAAGAAAGTGTAAAATTGATGAAACCCAAAGCGGTACATATTTGTGATGGTTCAAAAGAAGAAGCTGATCAACTTATTGAACAAATGATTAACAATGGAATGCTGAAAAAGTTGAAAGCTTACGAAAATAACTTTCTTTGCAGGACGGATCCAAGAGTTAGTTATTCGTTTTGATTGTCCAGAAATCCTAGTAATAATTTCCTCCGGTCAAATTAATTCTTGATGAAACCGATTTTACAGTAATGGTATATATATAAATTTTTTATGTTAAATGATGATTCTTCTTGTTCCTGTTGTGTCAGTTTTATCATTTCATTAAATGATACTTTTATAGTCTTAATATTTCCTGTAAGAAAAAGTGTTGTATGAAAAATTTCAGAAATATTATTGTTCAGGATGTTGCTCGTGTAGAAAGTAAGACATGGATGGTAACTCCGGAAAAATTTGACACATTGTGCCATACGGCTGAAGGTGTAAAATCGATTATGGGTAACTGGATGTCACCTGTACAGTTTGAGAATGAGAAAAATGCACGATTTCCCGGCTGCATGAATGGTATATTAAAGAATAATTGGTTTTTGAAAAAAAAAAAAATTTAGGAACGTCTTTTCAAGTTCAACTAAAGCTTATGAAATAAGCAAAGTGGATTTTCACATTTTGTAAAAACTTTTTTCCAAATTTATTATTTAAAGTTGTTTCAGGACGGACAATGTATGTGATTCCATTTTCGATGGGTCCAGTTGGTGGACCAATTTCAAAAATTGGAATACAGGTTTTTGAAGTTTTGAAATTTTCTGGTCTCGTAAAATTTGGTAAAATTAATTCTCTTTAATTGTGCCTCTAGAATTCTGTTATTTATGTCCCGAAATCTTTTGGATTAAATAATTTCATTGCTTATACATTTGGTCGTACACTTCGGCATTGAATCCACATTTACAAATGCATATTTCTAGAAGATTATTTCCCATTATTGTCATTATTTATTGTTCCATGTTCTGTCTCAATTTTCCAGGTAACCGATTCCAGTTATGTTGTTCTTTGCATGCGTATTATGACTCGTGTAACACCAAAAGTATGGGAAACATTAGGTGATGACAATTTTGTAAAATGTATTCATTCTGTCGGTGTTCCAGAACCAGTTAAAGGTAATTTCTCCTTTATTCTTCACTTTAACAGTTTAATAAGATTCATTATAAGTATGGCTTGGTTTCACTGCAGAAGAAAGGAATGGTAAGTTTTCACAAATAAATAGTTAATTTGGACTTTTTTTTGCTCGGATTTGTGCTATTATTTATAAAATATGAAATATTAATTTAAACGAATTACAAGCTTTATATAACTATCTTTTATACTTTTCGTTCGCAAAATAATCATTTTATCTTGTAATTATCATCAATGCATTCAATTTGCATGGCTTCTAAATTGCTTGGAATTTCAGATTTTCTAAAACTTCATAATTGTTTCAGAAAAGTTGGTGAACAATTGGGCATGTAATCCAGAGAAAACGATTATAGCACATCTTCCAGCACAGCGTGAAATTTGGTCTTTTGGCTCAGGTTATGGGGGTAATTCGTTGCTTGGAAAAAAATGTTTTTCATTAAGAATTGCTTCAAATATAGCTAGACAGGAAGGTTGGATGGCAGAACATATGCTTATCATGGGTAAGTCCGAATCTACTTTCATGTGTTGAATGACTGTGATTAAATGACTTTCATCAGTTTCACTAACTTTTTCACGCATTCCGAAATTAAACTTCGAGTGAAAACAAAAGGGGCTTTTTTTTCCTGAAACAAAGTAAATTTTTAGGAGTAACGCCACCGAATGGTAAGGAACGCTTTCTTGCAGCTGCCTTTCCTTCAGCTTGCGGTAAAACTAATCTTGCAATGTTAACACCCACTCTTCCGGGTTGGAAAGTGCGATGCATCGGTTTGATTTAAATCGAATTTTCACATTCTTTCTGCAAGAAACATAAGAAGTTTTTCATTGTGTTTCTTTCTTTGTTCTCTTGAAATCATTTTCATGTCTTCACGAAAAATAATTCCAGATCTTTTTAATGAATTTATTCAGGCGATGACATAGCATGGATGAAGTTTGGTAGTGATGGTCGATTGTATGGAATAAATCCAGAAGCTGGTTTCTTCGGTGTTGCACCCGGAACATCGAATAAAACTAATCCGATGGCAATGGCATCGTTCCAAAGAAATAGCATTTTTACAAATGTTGCTGAAACTGCTGATGGAGAATATTTTTGGGAAGGATTGGAGAAAGAAATCAAGGTTTGTTTATAATGTAATCCAATTTACTTGATTCAGAATCTATTTTTTTGAAATTTTTATGAAAAAACCGGGATGGGAGAATCGAGATGGCGAACATAATATTATTGTTGCATAAAGTGCCATAGTTGTTATTCAGCTCATTCCTAGAATCCGAAAGTTGAAATAATTAACTGGCTGGGTAAAAAATGGCACATTGGTGACGAAGGTCAAGCTGCACATGCCAATTCTCGATTTGCCTGTCCTGCTAGTCAGTGTCCAATTATTCATCCAAAATGGGAAGAACCTGGTGGAGTACCAATTGAGGCATTTATTTTTGGTGGAAGAAGGTATGAGTATTTATAATATGATGTAAAAGTTATGTGTTGTTGTAGCAACATTATTTTATTAATATTTAGATCAAAAATACTTCATATGAGTTTTTCTAGTCTTCAGTTATGGAAAAAGCGAAAAAGGAAATAATTGATGAAGTTATAAAGATCGCGTTGATATATTCTCGTGCAATATTGTTTGCACAGATTGTACGAGTAGCTCTAGAAAAAAATTATAAAATTCTTCGAATTAAATGCGAAATTCCTAGGCCATTAGTATAGATAACATTTAAGTTTTTTAAATAATTACGAAGAAATTTGTACCGAAAATGTTAAAATTTCATTATTTCTTCACTTACATTCATTGTTGGCGATATTAATATCACTTGTTTTGAAAGGTTTCCACACATTAAAATATTAAAAAACAAGTATAACAGTGAAATCCATCACCAACAGTCGGATTTTTTTTCTGTCAGTCTGGTAAGAATATGAATTACAGGCCAGAAGGTGTGCCGTTGGTGTTCGAGTCGTTTTCGTGGCAGCATGGAGTTTTTATAGGTGCATGCCTGAAGTCTGAAGCAACAGCTGCAGCTGAATTTAAAGGCAAAATAGTGATGCATGATCCCATGGCGATGCGACCATTTATGGGTTATAATTTTGGTAAATATCTTCAACACTGGTTGAATCTTAATAATGGCATTCATAAGGTTATCATTAATAATTATTTTTAAAACATATGAAAATCTGAAGGGATTAATGTAGTAGAAGCTAGACTGAATTCAGAATGACCATTTTTATCAGAAATGGAACATATGCATATCTAAATTATGTGCCATTCTTTTTTATCAATTTTTTGTCGCTGAACTTTGAAAATTATTGTATGCAGTTCATTATAACCTAGCATACTCTTTCAGATAAAGTGCAATTTCCGTAATCAGATTTACATCAAAATATTTTTTCAAAATTTTTTAATAGGTCCCAAAAATTTTCCACGTCAATTGGTACCGGCGTGATACGAATGGTAACTTCTTATGGCCGGGATTTGGCGAGAATATTCGGGTACTTGATTGGATAATAAGACGTCTGGATGGTGACGAATCAATTGGGCGAAAAAGTGCTATTGGTATAATACCCGAAGAAAATTCATTGAATCTTGAAGGTCTTAGAGATATAAATATAAAGGAATTATTGAGCATTCCGAAACAATATTGGATGGAAGATAATAAGGAAATCAAGAACTTTATGGAAGAACAGGTAAAGCCCCAAATTTTAATGTCTTGATTTTATGTTGTTCCATTATTTCGAAGGAGTAATCTTCCAGTTCAGTTTCTGTAAATTTTTCTACAGAAGTTCTGATTTTCTATAAATTTTTTTTTTTTTTTCAAAGAAATCTTTTCAAAGCGGAAAAAATAATAATGTTTGAGGTGCTTGATGTGAGCTTGCTGAATTTATACATAGGAGAATGCAAAAAGCCTTATTTTCTTTTTGCTGTAGTTGTAGGGTAATACATCGAACAAGCGATTCAGTAAGTTGTGTAATTCATTTCCTTCCAGATTTTTGCATAAAAGAAAGCTGAAAAAGGCATTTTGTTTTTCATCAAATTTCTTTTTCAATTTATGAGTTGGAAGAGTATTTTCCTATGTTCTTTTTTCCGTGAAACATCTTAATTCTTTTTCTGTCTCAGTTTTTCGAATTTCATATCGAGAAATAATCTTTTTAGACTGATATTTCTAATCATTTCGCTTTTTTAGATTGGATCGGATTTGCCGCCAGAAATTCAAACCGAAATGGAAGAGCAGTTCAAAAGGATTGCAGCACTGTAATTTAATTATGAAATTTTCATTTTAATCTAATTCAGCATTTGACATTGCTGTTTTCAGAGAATTCCAGGTTCTTCAGGTTCAATTTCGAAGATCTTACTAATTTAAAGTCTGGTCGGAATGATTTTCTTGCAAGTTGTCAAATTCGATTGTATTTGTTGTATTTTCTCAAGAAGATTGTTCCAGTTGATTTCCTTAGGACTTTGGTAGTTATTTACTTAGATGATTAGAAGAAATAATGATCCCTGAATTTTTTCTCAGGATCCTTCTCAAGCTTCTTTTGAGGATTTCAACTTTCACAAATTTCTTATATTTTTTTTTAGCTGATATACCAATGAATAATTCGTTTGCTCAGGAAATTTTACTCGGATTTTCATAGTTATTTTATAAATCAAACAATTTTTAATCACTTTGTTCTAAATTTTTAAAATGCTAGTTTAATCTGATTGTTTTCTGTTATTCCTGTCATGAAATGACAAAATAAAATTTATCTTGAAGATTTTGTCACAGTACAGATGCTTTTATTGGTAATTAAAGCTTGAATTTTCAGCAGTTTTTGAATTCGAATTCTTTTTCGTTAGTACAGTCTGATGCCCAAGTCTTATTACACTGATGCATTTTTTAAAATCATCAATTTAATAGAACATGAGCAGTGCATTTTAAAATAATGATGACCATTCTTTTCACATGATTCATTTAAGTTTAAATTAATACTCTGTATTTATTAATTGAAATAGATGTTTAGCAGTAAGGCGTATGTAAAGTGAAAATCAGATATTGCCTAAATTGGCTATTTTTAAATATTAATCGAAAGTACAATGGCAATCGTTGATATCTGTAACACTGTCAAAGATTAATTTTCATCTGCTACAGTGTTTTTTCCACGTGACGTTCATAAATTATCGATCAAAAAGTTGCGTATAAATTTTTGACGCATTCGGAATTGTGTGTAAATTTCTGCTCAACATTTATGATTTGCATTTTGGACTAGATATTTAAACGAATGAGTTTGTACAATGCTTGATCAAATGAAAATATGTTATATTTTTTGCTATTCGTGAAAGTAACATGTTTTTTTTGAATGTCGAATACGTGAAGATACCGAATGAAGATGTGAGTTAGTCCATGGACGTTTAAAAGATTATTTTTTTTTAGAAGCAACAAATCGAAACAAACAATCGAAAAATTTGGAACACACTATATCTAGAGATAAAATAATTCTTGAATGATGCTTATACAATGTTACTGTTATAGATTTATTGAAAAATTTCGGTCTTTTCAAATTTGCACAATAATCTAAGGAAAGAAACGATTTTATAGTTTGTATCCTGCAAATTATCAAATTTTAGTAATATTCATTTCTGGCAATACTTTTATAATTGATGTTTTTAATTTTAGCTTATACTTTTAAATTTGCAAGGAAATGATCATCATTAGCAATCATCTATCCACACATACGATGTCCTACATTATCTAATAATTCAATTGTACAGTTGGATTTTTCTTTTTTGATCTTTCCATTTCATATTTTTAGCAATAAATCGTAGCTTTTGATGCTATTTGTAACAAATGAAATGGTGATTTTTCCAAAAATTCCTTGAAGTAACTTATTGAAATTTGTTGTTAACATTAACATATATTATTTACTTGAAATGCATTTAAAAATATATTCAAATTGACAGCTTTCAGTTTTAAATTTAATTTTAAAGAATAAGTATGGATAGCTAAACATTAACGAGGAAAATTCAATGAAATTTTAATCTATTCAATGAGCAATTTATAATTAAATTCTTTACATTTTCTCTAATAAGAGATTTTTGATATTCTATGAAGATTGAAAACATCTTGATTAGCAGATTCCTGATTTTGCACATCTTTTATTTCGATTGAAATTGAACAAATTTTTCAGTAATTTCCGGTTTTGAAAAGCATCTTACTGACTGATTTAAAAAAGTGAAAGAATAGAATTCAAAATATAATTTAGGGGATTTTTTAATATCCGATTTATTTGATTTTGTGAGATTATTCCCAGGAATCATCAAAAATCCAAGAATCTGTTCTCTGATTTAAATAAATTACTTAAGAAATTCTCCAAAAAATAAAGAACACTTGAAAAGCTTAATAATTGTGACCAGTTATTTTAAATAAACATTATGGCAATTTTTTGAAGAAATGAAGAATTTTATTTTATTAATAATATCTCATTTCTTTTTTACATCATTTTCATACAATGATTTAACATCATTTCTATAAGTTTTTTCATATTGATAATCTCTCTCAAATTGCTTTAAGATGTGAAATAATTGAAATATCATTCCAATAGCTTGTTTAATTGTTGATTATTTCATGTGTACGAACAAATCTTCATTCTTTATTTTATGAACAATCGTCTAAAAAAAAAAAAAAAAAAAAAAAAAAAAAAAACGAAAAAGTGAAATAAAATTAAATGGCATAATTACGTATTACACATAAAAAGAATTGTCGCGAAAGTTGCGAAATTAGAAATTATATTCTAAAATAGATATCAAAAATAAAATATCAAAAATATTTTGTACTATATGCAATGAATTTAGCAAATTTTCACCAAATATTCATTTTTTTTTTTTTTTTAGATGAATACAAGGGAAGAGAAGCATGGAAATGTGATAAAGACTTCATTATCAATGATTTGTTGAGGCATCGGAAAGGAATTATCACATTGATATTATGCATATACATTTTATTGATAATGATTGAAACATTTATCAGTGGTTGTTTATGATTCAAATCTTAAAACTTCATCTTCTTATTTTTGATCAATCAAGTTATTGTTTTTGTTCACAAAATAAAACTCGTTATTATCATTAAATGTGTTCGTTAGTAAAAATTAATAGCACACCGGTCGTGGAATATGCTCTATTCTAAACGATTGAAAGTTTTACTTTCAAAAATCAAATAAACATTTTTTCACTTAACATTCCACGTGGCAAACATACTCACGTCCGCACGTGAATCCTATGTAAAAATATATGAAATTGTATTACAAGTATGAATTTTGCATTTTTTTTTTTTTTTTTTGTTATCATACGTGAGTAAGTTATTTTTTACGTCTACATTTTGACGTATATGTACTGAACAAAAATGGACAACAATGTGAATTAGGCTTGAATTGTTACATTAACTACATTACTATATAGATCACTAATACATGTGTATTTTTTGATTATGCAAAGTGCCCATTAAATATATATTGATAATTTGAAATAAGTAAACTTATCAAAGTGATAATGTGGAATTAGGTGTATTTTATCATTATTGATTGAAAAATTTATCATTATTTATTTTTTTGATTCATTGTATCATGATGTTATTTCTTATTAGTGAATCCAAAAAGTTAAATTTGTGTTGATCTGTAGAACTCGCTATTGTCATATAAGTTGAGCACGGGGAATTAATAGCAAATAGATATGGCATACGTCTTCCTCATTTTGAATGTTTATGATTTTACTTTCAACGTAATGTCAGATGTCAAAGGTCATGTTCGCGTCTGTATGTCTTTGTAGGCCCAACTTTAAATTCTATAATAGAGGCAAGGATTTATGTCCTTGTCTGCGCAGATAGATAAAGATTGTTTAAAAAATTACAATTTATATTATTTAGAAAATTGCACTGGCAAAGATGTGAATTGAATGAAATTGTTGCATGGATGATGCTAGGAGAGTTCGTTGATTGCTTATGAATAATTTAACTTCAGAAATTAAATGTAATTTTAAAAGTTATAGCAATTAATTAACATTCCCAGACAGTTGTAAAGAATTCCATGCCATGGCGAGAAAACCGACAACTATTATCACCCAAAAATAGACCAAATTGATATTTCACAGTTGGCCGGTGGTTTCATGATATTCATCGAATGGTCATCATTGAGGCGGAATGGCTACTATCTACTTGACCTGTATCATCATGAGTAGCGCTATAGCGGAGATTATTGGTGCGGTGAACTTTTGCTGAATTGTATTCTGGAGATGAAAACTCCAGTTATTTGTTGCATAAGCTTTGTGTTTCATATGGTTATTAGATAAAATTGTTTAATAGATGTTATTTCCTCTTTCCGGACACAATTATTCTCAACATTTTGCGAATTTTCATTCGATTTTGGAGAAGAAAGTTTTGCGAATTTTCATTCGATTTTGGAGAAGAAAGTTATCTTAAATAAATAGAAATAAAGTTAACAGTGGAAGCACAATGGTATCAATGGCAAGTATTCAAGCAGAGATGAATATTGATGAAGTGAAGACAAGAACTGTTGAACAGTTGATTGCACCACTAATACAGCAAGTAACTTTTTTTCTCTTTTTAAAATCAATTATAAAACAATTGCATAACGAATTAGGTATGTGTAAATTAATTACGATTCGAATTTTTCAAGAGTACAATTTGCCATGTTAGATATGATTATGTTTGAGTTTTTTGGTCATTTTTAGCTTCCAAATTATTTCCCAATTGAGAATATAGCTTATTTAGGAACTTTTAATAAATATTTTAAAAAGTGATAAATTATGGTGAGGTATAAGAATTGTCAATTGTTACATTCATTAATGCACATTTATAGGATATATGTTGTAGAATTGAAAATTCAATAATGACTAATCTTTTTTATAGGTGACTAGTTTAATGAATCCAAATGGTATGCATTCTTTGAAACGCAGTGGAAAGAGTGGAGCTGTATTGGTGGGTGCTATCGAACAAACTGTAGGAAATTTTGTGGAAATAGGGCGATCAGCTATTGCTGAATGCCCAGTTGCTGTTGGAAATGCTTTGAAGCAATTGAATGAGACTTTACAGGATGTGGAACATGCTGGTAAGCCTGGTGTTTTTACTTTGAATTACTAGACGAGCTTTTAAATAGATAAAATAATAAGAATTATGACTATTCTGGAAGTAGAAGAAATTGGCTCCGTGGAAGATTTCGACGGCTCATAAAGCTTTTAAAAAACCTTTCTGCATCATATTGTCTTCCTCTGATTCTGGTGAAAGAAGAGTCATTTTGATGAATAATTGATTTTCTTCGAATTTGTCGGAGAAAAAATAAATGAAAACATAGCTCTATTATAGAATACAGAGTGTAACATTTTGAAATGGAATATGAAAAATTTAAATTAATATCATTCTTTATTGTTATGATATCTCAGCGATTTTCCAGACTTATGTTTGCTTCGTCTGTTGAATATAGGTTATAATCGTTCTTTTATTACTCATGAATTGAATTAATCATTAAAACTTTTCTTCGATTTAGGTGTCGAAATGATCAATACAGGGCATGATTTTGTGGAGGAGACGAGTAATACAGATCGACGTGCACGTGCAATACGAGCAGCTCGAAATCTGTTAAGTGCAGTAGCACGAATGCTTATTATGTCTGATATGGTGGATGTACGTATAATGCTTCTTCAAGTTGCTAAGGTATGGATCTAATTTTCCGGATTACTTGATAAATTAAGGTATGCTGGGAAAAAAATGATTCGAAAATTTCACTTTTTATCGCTTTCGTTTTTTTTTTTTTTTTTTTTTTACCTCAGTGATCATTCTTATAAACGGAAAGTTAATTTAGAACTTTCAATATTTTCCATTAAGAAATGGTATGTAATAGTTCAAATTATATACTGCAGTGAGGAGCGAAGAAAAATTGCGAAAAACTAGCGTTTTTTCTTTTATTTTTCTTTTTTTGAATTAAACAGTATAGCAGTGGAAAAACTTTGATGAGATTGTATATAAAGAATTATGTTTACTTATATTAATTTACATTTAAAAGCATATAAAATAAAAATGTACTTTTTGTTTGACTTATTATATACTCATGTAAGTTTGTCCTTTAAACAATTTCAGGCTCAAGAGATAATGGATCTAATGGTTACAGCTGAATCGAAAAAGAAGTTATCAGAATTATTTGCATCGTTAAACTCTTGTTTGGAGCAACTAGATGAAAATATTAGACGACGTATTTTAGAATTACGAAATCCAGCTGAACAAGATGACATGCAAGCAGCTCGAGCTTGGCTTAAGCTGAATAGTATAATCATGTATACTTCCTCCACGGTAGTTGTTGCTATGATGATTTTGATTTTATGACTGTAATCATCGTGATACAATCGCACATTCTGATATAGCACAGAATTACCGTGAACATGTAAGAAATTTGAATATGTCAATTACTATTGTCAGGCTTACATACGCCATCCGGAAGTGGACCAGGCGCGATTAAATCGTGATTTTGCTCACGCGCAAATGTCGTTAGCTTTACAAACCATGGCTGATATCTTGCAAGGTTGTGCAATTAATAGCGACATCTGTCTTTCACATTACGGCCGTGTTGGTGAACTTATGCGACAACTTGATCATTTTCAGGTTTGCTTTTTATGGAAATTTGTTATATTCAATCAAGATTTCATGTTGTTGGGACGGAGTCATTCTAATTTCGTATTTCTTTTAAAAAGATTTTTCAGGCTCGAGCGTATATGGAACCAAGCTCATATAAGGACCATTTGCATCGGCCAGAACTTGAAGGTCTTTTAGAAAAAATTGTGAGCGGTGTAGCCGCTATCGCTGATTCGGAAAATACGAGGGATGAAAGAAAAAAAAGAATTGTTGATGAATGCAATAATTTGCGACAAGCATTGCAAGATTTGCTCGCTGAATATGAGAAAAATGTTTTCGCTTAACTTGATTTCACAATTATGAATTTCTATCATTTTTCTTTTTTCATAAACAAGAAATTCAAATATAATGATCAGAGAAATAACAAGGAATTAAGTTCAAGAATGTCACATCACTATTTCTTTAGTGTGGACGTGCCGAGCCTTCAGAAGATCTGGACTTAGCGATGGTCCATTTAGGACATAAAGCGAAGGATTTGCGGCGACATCTGCGACGTGCTATCGTGGATCATGTAAGCGATGCTTTTCTGGATACTATCACTCCATTAATGATGCTTATTGAGAGTGCTCAAAGACATGACGAAAGAACCACGGTTGAAAATGGAAAAAGGTTCCAGGAGCATGCGAATAAACTTTTGCAGGTGCGTTTTATTATCGAGATATTTGCAACTGGAATTGATCATTTTTTTTCTTAGTCATTGAGCTATTGAATTCCTTAAATTTGATCTCGGCAATTTCTTTTTTTTTTTTTTTTTTTTTTTTTTTTGCAAAGTACCTGATGCAGGATGTATATAAAAAGATAAAAATTCAGATTTGAGAAAATTTACATCCCCTCCTAGCCCTGAAATATCCTAGCTTAAGCTTAATAAATACCCCTCCCTTGGGACGTAGAGTTTATCCAGCTTACTCTACGCTATTGTGTATCCCAATGAGGAAATGTGATGCTCACCTCCTCGGTCCCGTATTATTTTAGAAATATCGCTAATATCTTTTCCGCCCTTGTTATCCATCTATATATGGTTATATTTATAATAATATCGGAGGAAATTAGTCAAGTTTTCTGTGACTTTATGTGATAACTTTGCAAAAAACCCCATATCGCAACTATTGAAAGTAGTGTTTGGTTTATTTTGCTTTTCATAAAATTTAGCTACACCCAGTGATGTATCAGAGTCGTTAAAGTTGCTTTCGAAAATTTCTAAATTAGTTGAAAATAAATATTGGCCTTTCTCAAGGGCAAAAGAGAGTTCTTTTCCACCACCAAAGAATTTCTTTTGTCCTTTCATTTCTGTCATCGTACCACTATTTCTCAGTATAATAAGATGTTAAGCACGCTACTGCTTAAACCTTCTCATCTTTTGTTGATCATAAGATTATCAAATCCTCTTTGCAGGGATAATTCGTGTATTTTAGGCTGCAGAATTGGTATGTGTCATGAGCAGCAATGAAGATGGTATTCGTGTTATTCGATATGCGGCTTTGATTACTGATAAGCTTATGCCGCAGGTAGTATTTAATTCCTTGTTTCGTTACTTTTATCTACTGTTCAACATCTATCAATGTTTCTTTTACCATTATGAGAAGTAGGATTTATCGGATGTCAGTTGCAGAAATGAATTTTGTCGTGATTTTTTAACTGTTATATATATATTCAACTCTTCAAATTAATGGCTCTTTTGTTGGATGTCTTCTGTAGCTAAAAATGGCGAAAAAAATTTTCTTATGCGTTTTAGAATATATATCATAATGTGGTACAATATTTTAAAGTACATCAAATCGCAAAGAACGATGTTAGTTTTTTGCAGGTAGTTAACGCTGCTTATTTACTAAGTGTAAGAGATAGTCAAGTGGCAAAAGATAATATGGAGGCCTTTAAAAATGCATGGATAGAGAAGGTAAGTGTTACGTTGTCCTTTTAAAATATATTCCTGCATTATTTCCATTTCGTGATATTTATTGAATGTAATATCCTGTGACAGTAAGACTGGAATTATTTATTTAGATGAAGCTGCTGACGATGGCCGTCGATTCGATGATAACAGTCGATGACTTTCTGGCTGTCAGTGAGGCCCACATTATTGAAGATGTAAAAAGCGGCATTCAGGTTTTTTTTAATTATGTTTCATTAAGGCTGTGATAAGCATCAAAGATTGGATACAACAACTGGTTATATATAAATTGCAGGCTGTGATTAATGGAGATGGTTATTTACTTGATCAGTCTGCAGGTGGTATTCGTGGCCGTTCTTTACGTGTTTGTAACGTGGTTGATTCTGAAATGGATCTGGTTGCGGCTAGTTCGTATAGAGATCGTGTTCGGATGGCAACTAAATTACTCAGAGATGATGGTAAATTTTATACTGTTAAAGCGAAAATAAAGTCGCGTTTTTCTTTTAACTTTTAGAGCTGGATAATACATAATATGTTTTCTAATACGGGTGTGAAACAAATCAAGATAAATAGGATAAAAACAGAATACTGATTTCATCATGATGGATTTATTAGAGGAGTGAAAGAATACTAATAAATTATAATAGTATTATTATTATCTGTTTTTATTATTGATAATATTAGGTAATAACAAATAAAATAATTAATAATATGATAGCAAATGCATATTTATTTTAGTGATTAATCAGTTTTCTGATCGAGCGGAGAAAGTGGTAAACAAATTGGAGAACGAAGCAGCAGAAGGAAATAATGATGAAAATAGAAATTATGTCGGTGACGTAGATGAATTCATAGAAGCAAGTGAACTGGTTCACAATGCAGTGAAAGAAATACGGAATGCATTATTGATGAATCGGAATCCGGAAGATGTTGATTCAGACAACGAATATGAGGATGGTACGAGACTTGATATAATATATAATGCATACACCTTCCTTTTTCTACCATTTATTTATTATAGATGCTGGAACAAATTATCCAGATTCAAGAAATCAGGTGACTGACATAGAAAATGAACAGAAAATAATGCGACGATTACCGGAAGAAGAAAAACGAAAAATCCAGGAACAAATTGATGTTTTCAAGGTTTGCTTTTCATTCATATTTTCTTATATTCTTGCGTTTTTACCAAAAAACGATTTTACATTGGAATTGCATCAAATAACAGTAGAGTGAGTTATGGATAATCATTTAACCACTTTCAAATTTATCAAAGATAATCGGAGAATAGTATTCATTTTAGATAGCACAGAGTAAGTTTGAAAGAGAAGTGGCAAAATGGGACGAAACTGGAAATGACATTATCGTACTAGCGAAACATATGTGCATGATTATGATGAACATGACTGATTTTACTAGGTTTGTTCTTTTAAGAACTGAAAGCTTTGAGAAATTGACTGTTCGATCATACGCAACATGGAGTGTATGATTAATGTATTACTCTAATAGATCACTTTAAAACGATTTTTTCTATTTCGAAAATTCGTAAACACTATATCTTAAGACTTCATAACATAAATTCAGTATCCAGTATTTCCTACTCAGCATTAAGTAGGATGAAATGAGATAAGATTGAGTTTTTTTTTAGATCATGTTTTATGAAATTAAATGGAAAATAAGTTAAAATAAGTTTCAGTTAAATTAAATGGAAAATAAGAATATATTTTTAAAAAATATTTGAGACATCAAAAAGAATAATGAAGTGTTACGCGTATCTAATTTGCTGTAAGGATTAGAGGATTCGGAATACTGAGTTGGTGTTTTGGGTGATCGATAAGTGTCTTTTAGTTTAAGATGACATAAGTTGCAGAGGTCGTGGACCTCTGAAGACCACAATGGATGTTATCAAGGCTGCGCAGGAAATTTCTGATGCAGGCGCAAAACTAAATTCTTTGGCTGAACAAATTGGCAATGAGAGTGTGGAAAGTGAAACAAAGAAGGATCTTTTTGCATACCTCCAACGAATAACTCTCTACTGTCAACAATTAAATATAACAAGCAGAGTATGCCTCTTTCACTAATTTACTAATGAAGCTACAAAGAATATAGTATTGTAATAAGTAGTATATTGCGCATGATAATAGAAAATTAACTTTTAATAATGACGGCTAGAGTGAAAACAGAGTTGGGTTTCTCTGATAATCTTGACAAGACAGTGAAATTGATAACCTCTAACTGTATTCAATATTTAATCAAAAATCGAATATAGATGATGAACTGAACTTTTAAAATCTTCTTATCTTTTATTCATAGCGAGGTTCTGTGAGTTTCATAATTGTTTTATATTTCCTTTTCATCATTTTTGTAGAGATTTATAGGAAGAAATTATTGTTTTATATCTATTTGCAGGTGAAAGCGGATGTGCAGCAAGTTGGTAACGAGTTGGTAGTTAGTGGACTTGAGTCAGCAATGTCTCTAATTCAAACCGCTAGAAATTTACTGAATGCTGTTGTATTGACAGTCAAAGCTGCATATATTGCGAGTACCAAGGTACTTTTTTGCACTCTTTGCTTAACTGAAACAGAATATTGCGAGATCTTGCTAAAGATTTGAATTACTTCTGAAAAATGGGCTTTATTTAGCTGCATGTTTTTTTGTTCTTTGCAATATCAGATCTTCTAGAAAAAATTTGAATAATACCTATTGTTTTATAGTTGTAATAGGAAAGAAATTAAAAAGGAGAACAACCAGCTCAATTCTTGATTCTCATATTTATTCCAACACAAATTTTCTCTACTTAATGATATTCCGTTGATTTAGGATAGGATTTCTAATTTATTTTTGAGCTTTATATATCAAAATATGTGGTGATAAAGTAAGCATGCATTTAAAAAATAAATTTTTTAAGTGAGACCATGAATTATTTGTTGAAACACAAAAATGCGAATGATTTGATTACCGCAGATATTTGAATATGGTCACAGTCGCACGCATATTTGCGACCATATTCAAATATCTGCAGCTGTTGAATTGTTTAATTGATGTTAATATGATAGACATGATATTATATTTTGCCATGTGCGAAGATGCGAAACCGCTGTGCCACAAAATATTCTCAAAAAGTAATATATAAAATTTAAAAAATAATATATCAAAGGAAAAAAAGGATATGAACAGTTATTTGATTCAATAAAATAATATTTAGTATGTTTTAAATGATAACAAGTAGCCAGTCGAAATGATGAAATGTCATTTTCTAAAAATTTAGAATGATATTGTATGAGATGATACTGGATTGAGTTATTTTAGAAGCTGAACTCAATTAACTGTCTTTTTGATCATTCTTTTTTTCAGGATATCTATAACAAGCCATAAAATTAATAAAGAATATGATTTCTACTTCATTATGGCAGAAAAGACATTAAGAATTTTTAAGACATATCATTAAAAGTGCAATAAATTGGTGCGTATAGTATGGTCGAAATTACGTCCTTTGCTAATTTTTTGTGACTTGTTATAGATATTCTGGAATGTTGCTTAAAAAAAATGAAAAATAAACATTCTTGGTTCCGTTTTAATATAACTGTTTATCTATTCTTGGAAAGTAAATCTCAAAGAAATAAAATAAACGCTTGTAATAGTTTGTTAAAGGAGATTAAGCAATTTTTGAGAAAAGAAAACTATTGGGAATTAATTTTATGTAAGAAACACAAAGTACGAAAGAAACGCAGGAGAAAAAATCCGAGTTTTTAACTTGTAGCAGAAATAATGTGCATTTTGACGTCACATGGAAACGTCATTTATTAAGAAATATATTTTTATTAGTTATTAACTTCGGAATAATTTATGTATTGCTTTTATGATGTCGCTACTTTTTTTTTTTTTTTTTTTTTTTTTTTTTTTTTTTTTTTTTTTTGTAGAGTCAATTTGTTGTGGCAATATTGTAAAATATGGTACCTAATGGTGTGATAAGTAAAAGAATTTTACAAGTTTAAATTCCAGTACCGACGCAAGAATACGGCAGCACCATCGTTGGTTGAATGGAAAATGGCACCACCGCAGAAACAACCACTTGTTAGAGTTTACAATAAACCTCATGGAATCGTGCGTAGAGCTTCAGAAAAACGTCCGATGCCACCGATGAAGGCACTAGCACAATTTCGAACTGCTAATACGAATGAATAAAATTGATATAATTTATTTTTTTCTGTATATATTATTTTCACTAATCATTGATTTCGTGACCCAACATTTTTTTTTTAATGCTCATTTCTTTCTTGGTCTAATTTTATTTCTTTTGTTGTGCAACCATCCATGATTATATATATTGGAATGTTAAGATTAGTGGGAAATCTTTTCATCTTTATGAGATTTTCTAGAGATGACTGATAGATACACATAAAAAAAATGGATAGAACTTATAACATCAATTCAGTTGATTACAAATATCACTATTATTTTTCGCTTTTTCTTTCGAAGCTCCAGAATTCACTAACTTTTACTTCATTGGAAGTTGTTTTTATTTCATACATAAATTGATTTTATTGCAATCTCCCAAAATGGTTGCATTAAATGATTGACCTATTTTCAAGAAAAAAAATCTTTCGTTGCATAGAAATTGCAGGTTTTTTTTCTTTTTTTTAAACTTATTTTCGCAAGATCATTAAATGGTGTTTTACTGGATCTATAGTTATTACTGCATTGCTGTGTTATTATGTATGTGATACAATTATATTATTTGTTAGTGCTCTTTCATAAATTTACATATTTTATAGAAGTTTGGCTTACATATGAAGATTTTATACTGCCAATGATAGCCTTTTAGGCTTTTTTGCTGTCATATTTTCATGTCTTTTTTTTCAGAGGCTCAAAAAAATAAATGAACCTCAGGAAAATTCAAAACTTAGAATCTCGAATTTTTAATTCGGAATTCTAAGCTTTGTTAATAAGTGCGATGTAGTTATGCGAAAGTTTTGCAAATTCATCTTATTGTTACTACTATTTATTATGTTAGCTCCAAGCGATTATTAAAAATTATTTTTTTAATAATAGCTTGAATTACTATTATTTTTCATTATTCTTATTTTTGATACTACATTATTACTTAATCAATTTCAAATCTGGTATTAAAAAAGAAAAAGTAAGCCCGCTGTCTCCTACAATTATCGACGAGATAAAAATCGTCTTGATTGTTTCCAAATTCTACCATAATCGTTGCTCTAAGATTGTCTTTTTCGTTGTTGTTGTTGTCTTTGAAGAAACATTTCTATTTGTTCACTCAATGCACCTTAATAAAAATTCATATTTCTTTTTGGGAATAAAAATTTAGAGGAAGTTTTTCAAGAATTTAACTTACAAATTAACATTTTCATCATGAACTATTGATTATTTAAGGAAATTTTCTTAGAATTAGTTCATAATATAATATTTTTAACAGAAATGATCATTTCAACATGTATGCTTAGTTTTAAAAATTTTCTACACTTACTTTCCTCAATTCTATTACATATGGGACGTAAATCGTTCATGCTTATTTGAGAAGTCATTTTTTGAAGTGCATTTTGAATGTTTCATAATAATTCCTCATTTTCCTGTAAATGTTTACATTTATTGATAAGATTTTTCGTAAATTGTGAAAGTTTTAAAAATATAATACCAATAGCTGAAATGTGTTATTCTCGAAATATGATTGTGGTAGCGTATTATTTATTATTTGATATGATTTCCAGCTGATACTGCTATTATCATTTTTGAATTTATGTGAACCAGAAGATGATGATAAATACCATGGAATTATTCCTCCTGAAATAGATTTAATTCAATTATGATAAACTTCATAGTTACATATTGTATGACTGATAATCTGATGCTCATTTTTTTTTTTTGAAAGGAATGCTGTGTTATATTTGATATTTTCCGATTTAACATATTGCTTCAATCAAAATTCTGCCCGGGATAGATTTAAATAATTTTGATAGATTTATTTATGCCAACTGCAAAAACTTTACCACTTCTTCTCCAACGGCCAAATTCAGTGGCGCTAATTGCCATTCTTATGATACCAGCGCATAGTAACCATTGTAACAACATCCTGAGATCATGATTGTAAAAAATTTTTGTTACAAATTAGTTAAAATGAATTTTTGTCAAATTTCCTACACTATCCAATTTCAATCATTATATCGTTTTACATATTATCATGAGATGGCATATATTGTTCAAATTTAAAATTTTTTTCAATATTTTTACAACTATATTTCTCATTTTTAATTCTAATTAATTATAATATGTTAAATATAAATTATGAGAAAGAAAGATGAATGAAAATAATGTAATTTATTTGAAATAAATTTGTTATTATTTTTTATATTACTACTACTACAACTAACTAACAGTCATTCTAAAAATGAATGAATGAATGTTCGAAAAAAAAAAAACGAACCAACTGTTTATTTAAATCAGTTATGCTACAGAAAAAAACTTAATCCAATCGTGATATTTAATTACTTTACAAAAAGTTCATCTCTATCTGTGCCATTTTGTTTGTAAACAATTGACACCACCGAATACCAGGTATAGGATGTCCTTAAGTATACAAACACATATGCTAATTGTTAATTAAATAGTATTTCTATTGCTGATGATGATGGTGATGATAATGATAATGATAATGATGTTTAATCTATTTGATGATGTATCTTGCAGTAATTTCTGCAAATTCGTCGCATCTTTGTTTACTCATATCATTGCTCTTCCTCTTCGTACCTGAATTAACAAATATTGGTGAGAAAAGTACTCAAAATCAGGTAATATATCAGTACCAACCATTAAATTACAATTATTGACTGATTCATTTTTCTTGCCTATCTCTTTCATATCTCTCTTCATTTATTTAAAGAGAAACATTTTAAATTTCATTTTAGGCGGCTTTTTGCGCAAATAAAATGATTTCGTTTGAAATTGCAAATTTAATGGTAGAGAAAATGATAAATAATAGTATTACAAGTTTTATTTTAAATACAACAAAGATGAAATGAATAAATTGGAAACAGGAATTAATTTCGTCTTTTTTTTTTTGTTTCTCTTCTATAATTTACAATTTAAAATTTCTGAACTGACAAATTAAACATGCATAGATGAATGAAATAGCATTGAAAATTTGAATCAAATGATTGAAGAAATGAATTGATTAAATGAATTAAATGAATGTAATGCAAGTTTTAGATTAGTCATTCCAAAAAATTTTGCATGTCTTCTTTAAATAAAATAGAAATGAACTGATTAACATTCGGAAATACATATGACAGAAGAATAAAACTTTTGTTTTTTTTTTCTTCAAAAATTGGAAAATTTCTATGAAAAAAAAATGCAGTCAAAGTTTCTTATATTTGTAAAATTAGAATCGAATTATTATTTCCATATGATTTTATTATTATTATTATTATTATTTTTATTATTTTTATTATTAATTATTATCATTATTATTATATCGTTATCGCTATCGATAATCATAGATTATTTATGAATGGAAATGGCAAATACAATGTTTCCCTCTCAAATCTTTTCTTATCAATGGTGTTCAAAATTTTTTAAATGAATTGAGGTCATAACCGTTCATGAAATTAATGGTCTTCCCTGGCATTTCTGGCATCTCTTTCATCAACGTTTTCGAAATATCAATAAAATCGATTAATTAATCCTTTCTTTCTCTCACTCGCCCTCCACCTCCCATCTCTCTCTCTCTTTCTTTCCCTGAATTGACCATCAGTTCTCTTCTCTTTGTTTAATATGATGCTCCAGTGTGTTACAAATTTTTTTCATAAAAAAAAAAAAAAAAAAAAAAATAGAAAAAAGGACGAAAAACGAAGAAACTAACTTTTCCTCGCCATTATTTGGTTAATTAAATCAATATTTTCGTTCCTTCTATTATTATCATATTATAAGCTAATTTTAATCGATTATTTGCTTATTTCTTCAAATTTTAAAAGTAAAAATTTTACGATTGATGATTAATAATTGCTAAATATGCTATAATTAAAGGTTGCTGAAAATGAAAGAAATAATTTAGATTCGATTTTCGAGACTTTATTGCTAAATTAATTCCGCTTTGAGGGATATCATCATTAAATTAGTCCATTTTTGGCGATTTCATCGGTAAATTAATCCATTTTGAGACATTTCATCGACAAATTAGTCCCCTTTTAGGAATTTCACCGGGCAAATCCTTAAATATCTGCTATGTGCCATTATGCTACGATAATTTGATACATTAAGAATTAACTGCTAGTCAATACAATTTTGCATTCTTTGAATCTTTAATTATCTGAAATATGCATAATTTTGTTAATATTTACATAATTTAATTAATGTTTGATTCAAAAGGAAGGAATGTATTTTATAAATTATAAATCTGAGAACATTTGAAATGCTTTTATTGTTTCTTATATTTTTGAATCGTCAATAATTTGCCGTTGCGTTTGTCTTAATTTTTAATTTCCAGCGAATGTTCTGTAAAATTTCATCCTGTGCTTTTAATTCTGTCTTTAAGGTTTCTTTCTCTCAGAGTCT